>JAAALK010001505.1:0-11867 GCA_019279435.1 Zizania palustris | reverse complement strand
CTCCGGAGTTCCTTGTCGAAGTCTAGCGAAGGTTGTCAATGAATGCCGAAGGTATGTTGAGTCTAGCCTAGTTCAAGTGTGTCAAAGTGCGAAGTATGCTTCGAAGCGAAGTATGACAGTATCGAAGTTTGCTTCGAACAGTGTACTTCGAAGCCTAAACTTCGAACAGAAAGCTTCGAACACGATTCACAGAAAATCAACCTTCGAAAGATAAGCAAAGCCAAAACACAACATCAAGACGAAATCGAAGCCTACACTCTACCTTCGAAGCTAGCTTGGTCGAGGTATGATAAACGAAGTGATATCCTTCGACCCGAGGGCTAACTCCGAATGACAAACTTCAAATTAACAAACTGAGATATTCGGAAAAGACAGCAGCAGAAGAACCTCAGAGACCACACATCGAGCGAAGTCTACCAAAAAAACAAGCTTCAAAGCTAACTTCAAAGCCTGTCGAAGTATTGACTTCGAAAAGCTCGAGTCGGAGTACACCTTCGCAAAGACTGTCGAAGTATGCCAAGCTAACAGACACTAAGCACAAAACACTTCGAAGCTAGATTCACAGTACAAAAACGAAGTTGAAGTTCTATCAAAGCCCTCGAAGATGTCAGATCGAAGTCTGCCTCACGGAGCTGAGGGACTTCGAACAGAGAAGGGGCTTCGCCAGAAACAGCCAGAAAAGGGACTTGGCCCTGTCTACTCGATCAAAAAGGCTACTAGGAAAAAGCAAGGCTAGAGTACTGTTGCTACAGGGAGTAGGTACTAGTTGCAGCAGCAAGAACTAGTACTCACGTGAAGAACAAAACGAGGCAAACAGAGAAGCTTCTGTTCAGGAATAAAATCACTACATACAAACCGAAAACAACAGGGTTCTCAACTAAATGCAACACCAAACAGCAGGAATAAACACATCCAGATCAGAGAAAAAATCAAGATGAACTCACAGCAAACATCCTGGCAGCGCACGCAGACATGAGAGAGAGAATGCAAGGAGCAAAAATGACCCAATAGATTAAAAAGTGATTTCTTGAAAGGGTAGTCTAACCCTAGGGATTGGGGCCCTATTTATAGGCTGCCCAATGACCTAGAATATTCCACCAGCCCCTTGGGGTTTTTTACAGACGCTGAAATAAAAGGAAAAGACTAAACTACCCTTAGGATATTTTTACAGACTTGACTGACTGACTGTGGGCCTAGGGACAAAATAGAAAATTCCTATATACAGATGACTTATCCTGAAGCTAAGCTTTCGTAGCGACTACGACTTCTCTTCTTGACAGTCCGATACAAGATCAGCGGTCATCAGTTTTGTGCCGAAACTAACAAAGCCTCCACCGACTTTGCACCAAGTACCGGATTGGGCCGGCCCGACTCCGCAGCTCTCTCAGCCCGGCAATCGCTCACCGCCCGTGTACCTGAGTCAATCCTGGTCAACAGCCCAGTGGGTCTTCTGCTGCTCCTAGCCCATGTACCCGGATTGGGCCAGCCTGACTTCGCGGCCCCTCTGCCCGACACTTACTGCCCGTGTACCTGAGTCACACGCGGCCCTTGACGCAGCAGATCCTCTCTTTTTCTGTCCTCTTTAACTATCGTTGACAATGACTCATCACATCTGGAGCCATGAGGCCCACGCTATTCAGCATGGCTCCTCAATCTCCCCCTTGATGAGTGCATTGTCAACACTTCATTTCTTCAGCTCTTCAGTACATGTGAACATATGTGGAAACATGAAAACAAAGCACAAGAAAACAAAGAAGAAGAAAATAAAGTAAAAGTTTAACCCTAATGATCAAAAGCCCAACAAAAGCAAGAAATGATCATTATGGTTAACCAAAATGTGAAAAGAGTGCGATCTCAGAAACATCAACTGGGATATCAAAAGAGTAAGGATAACAGGATAACAGGACAAAAAACTCCCCTTAAACTCTTATCCCAAAATTTCTCCCCTTGTTGACAAGTGAACTCATCAAGCACGCGAAAGACACATACTCCCCCTAAAACAACTCCCCCTCAAAAATGCAATGAATGCAACTGGGGTGCAGGTGGAGTGAAACATGCTTCTCAGATATGATTGACTGCAATTACAATCTGATTTCAAATAGCATTTTCCTGAATATCATAAGAAATAAAAATGTATTTATTATGTTAAGACTTCCATACCTCTAAAACATAGCTAATCAGTAAGGAAAATCAAGAAATTAGATGCTTACACACATATGGATGTATTTTGTTGACAATATTCCAAGGTCTCGTGTCCATTAGAAGGTTCCAAAATGACACGTTTAATGTTCACCTTTCAAACTAGCTAAGAAATTACATTGCCAGTATACCAGCTAGGTTGACATGGTAAATCTCGCCCTAATCGAGGAGACCTTTATTCCTTGATGCCCTAAGACAACTATGGATGGCACCTTTTATAATTCCAGATGACTTAGGCCCTAAGACTCAACATCAATCTAATTTGCTATAACATCAATCTAATCAGCTAAATCAATATCACTCTAATATGCTACTCTTTAGGAACTAACATAATTTAAGAAAATAGATAACTAACACATATTCCTAATATTTAGTCATGCTTAACTACTAGTCTACTACTGCCTGCCTATAACATTTCCCTCCTCCCCAACAAATAGCTCTTCCGCGAGCTGTACTACTGGAAAATGTTGCGTAATTCTTTGAGCTGCTCTCAAGTTGCCTCTGCTACTATGCGGTCATCAAAAAAATTCCTAGACCCCTCTGTTCAACCTTGCCTTCACCACTAGAACAAATTCACTGTGCATGGAAGTTATAGAATGATGCTTCCCACCGATGTAGAGTCTTTCCACTCCTTTCACGTCTGAAATCATGTACATATGCAAGATTTAAGGGTGCTTCTAATGAGGCGTCTAGTACAAACACTTTTCCTTTAAAAACGGTAACACATCTGCCCTTGTCTAACCCTCCCATGTCGCGCTTGCTATAATTGTTTCACTTAAGTCAGCCACTTTGTGGATCACTGTTAGCCTCCACTCGTAGTGTATCAAAGAGGTCACACTGGGGTGGAAACGCGGGGGATTGATGTCATCCCTTCATTACACCTGGACAAGGCATCCACAACGCCACGACCGTCGTTGCCACTGTGGCCACTGTTTGCCACCATGGTTGCCTTCATCGCTGGGACTCGCTAGGCAAGGAAGCACATCACTATCTTTGTCCTCGACGCCCTCATTGGTACAGACAACAACTCTATCTGATGCTCTATAGATTTCTTTTCGATCAACATCAATCTACAGTCGTGGGCGTTGAGGAGGTCGTTCATCGTGGTCATCTGGCCCATCAGCCGAGTAACTACCGCATGAGGAAGTCAAGCTTCTCATTAATGGACATGGTCGCAAGATCTTGAGCGGAACCGGACATGATTGTCGATGTTCCAACCGGCTCTGATACCAAATTGATACCGGCCAGGTTGACAAGATAAATCTCGCCCTAACCGGGAAGATCTTTATTCCTTGATGTCCTAAGACAACTATGGCCGACAACTTGTATAACCCAAGGTGACTTAGGCCTTAAGACTCAACATTGATTTAATCAGCTATAACATCAATCTAATATGCTAAATCAATATCAATTTAATCTGCTACTCTTTAGGAACTAAACAAAATTTAGGGGAAATAAATAACTAACAAATATTCCTAATATTTAGTCCTGCTTAACTACTAGTCTACTAGTAGCCTGCCTATAACAATGTGTCATGTTTCCTTTAAAAAAAACTGTTAACAAAGCACAATAAATATAAAGTCAACATTGAGGCACAAAGAAGAATCACATCGCTTCGTCAAATCACAAGATATCATACATATGAAGAAACAAAAGTCAAGAGAAATGCACCACAGGCAACCAAAGAGAACAAGGGACAGGAATCCATGCATACTGGATAACAAATTAACCATATGTCAACTTTTCGCTAGACAGTCCAGCCTAATTAAACTCTGACTTCCTGGCAAGCAGCGTCACGTTAAAGCAGTGATTAAAGCAGTAACTTGTATGGAGCAGAAGCTGTGGAGTAGGGGAATAGAAAGCTATATCAAAATTGGTACTCCTGTGCAGCCACAACGACGAAGAATTATGGAAACATGAGGGCCCTAGTGTGAGGAAGGGGCGTGCTCTACCCAAAAATTGGCCAGCTAGGCAATGCATACATCTAATATAAACATGATAAATGCCCAGATTTCCATTGACCATGAAAACTAAAATAACAATGCAAGTACCACCATGGTGTTGATAATATTTCTTACAATTGATTCAAGGAGTATCCATATCAGGTAGACTAACTAATAGCTCGGTTACATAGAAAATTTCTGGGCAACTGTTGCTATTCAGTGGACCATCCAGAAGCTACTTTTTTTTGTTCAGATCAATGTCCATGCCTTCTGCAGTTTTGTTCTGCCGAAAATCAGACACTGCATTGTCAAATGTCCCCCTTACATGCTGGCACATGACCATCAAATCCTGCAAAGAATCTTTCAGAACATCCTTTGCTGGGTCTCCTGCCAACATATGCATCATACATCAGGGAAGCATCAAAGATCAAGCATTTCTTGAAGGCAATAGTGCAGTTATTTTAAATTGTGAAATGACAGGGAAGAACGATAGCCATCCCATTGATAGTAGGACTATCTGCCAATAGGTTAGAGAGAAACTACCAATACTGCAACATCACTCACAGTCGAAATTGCCTGCACTATATGCTACACTACAAGAACATAGGGTGTAAGTACCACTGCATTTAGTTTCAACAGTCTTTAATCAAATAGATTAAAAGCATAGACTCTGATGAAAACACCCCTAGTTATGTGCCAGCTGAGTATTTCTTATATTATACAAAGAAAACAAATATTAATATAATCATATAAGACCAATTCATTGTGCACTGACATAAAAGGATGGAGATTTTGATCACTCACTGTTTGGTAGTACCTGTAGTCTGAACTTATGTTGACTTTGTTGTCTGCAGGATGAGGGATGCTATATCCACAGAATGCTACCCTTGGGCTGTAACAACAAAAAGAAGGGATGATTACAAAGAGAAGTTCTTATACATCAGGCTTACCCAATTCACAAAAAAAGACGTTGGTTATGAAAACAGCAATATCCATTATCATATTGACTTATTGAGAGGTGATTCAAATTACACATAATGCAGAAGCTGATTGACATTCCAAGTTGTTGTTTGTTAAATACACAGAAGCAGCCGTACTCTAAAGATCAACATCACAACACAAGACCTAGGTCAAGGTCTCCCTCCTTTTTTTTCTTTTTGCGATGAGTCAAGGCCTTCCTAACTCACAATAAATACAGTTTCCAATCCATTTGCCGATGGCTTTTACTCACTCCTGATTGAGAACGAATCTGACAGAGTTGGCAAGGGTGTGGTCCTCCTCCATGATGGAGAACGACGAGGCGGTTGAGTCCGTCACCGAACCGTGCTCCATGGTTGCTACTTCCTTCCCTAGAATAAGCAAAAAAAAAGAGGTAATTTCTTGATCCCATTGCTAATCCAAGGTTCCCATCAACAAGAACCAGGGGCTAGTGCTAGATTTTGAGAAAAATTAGGGTAGATTCCCCAACCTGGCGAGGTGGCGGCGCCGCGGACGGGGTGAGGCGAGCTGCAGGTAGGAGGCCGCGGCCGTGGCGTGAGAAGAGGACAAAATCAAATTACAGATTTGCCCTCAAGTTCTATTAAAGGTAATCAAATATGTCAGTTAGACAGAGTATCATTTTTCATTATGCATGACTAGGGATGCAGTCGGGTATCACGGGCACGGGTACTGCATACCCATACCCGTACCCGCGAAAAAAACCGTACCCGTTACCCGCGACGGGTAAAAACCGTGCCCATACCCGATACCCGTGGGTACGCTATACCCACGGGTATACCCGTTTCCGCGAACAAAAAATAGCAATCAGCATCACAATAGCAACATTTCAGGATTTTCAGCACACTTACAACAACAATATTTCAGCACAACTTCTCTAAAAAACATATGAGACAAAGTAAAATATATTGGCATCAATACAGCTAACTCGGAGCATTAGTACTTCAACTATAAAACACTCACAATCAGAACTGAAACATTCAAACGAAAAATAAAATCATGTAGTAACTATCACTTAGGCAGTGATTGCAGCGGAAGAGAGGTCAGTATCCTCTTCTATCAAGTGCTAACCACCCATGTCCAAATGAAAGTGGACTGAAACATTCCGACAACAAGACGCAGTACCTAGGTGGACGGCGGCGCGAGGCTCGGTGGACGGCGGCGCAGGGCTCGACGGACGGTGGCGCGGAAGTTGAATCTCGGCGGACGGCAGCGCCGGTCTCGGCGGACGGCAACGCGGGGCTCGGCCTCGGCGGCGCCGGTCTTGGCGAACGGCGGCGCGGCGCCGGTCTCGGCGGACGGCGGCGCGGGGCTCGGACCTCGGCGGCGCGGGGCCCCTCGGCGGACGGCGGAGCGAGGCCGGTGGACGACGGTGCAGGGCTCGACGGGCGGCGCGGAAGTCGAATCTTGGCGGACGGCGGCGCCGGTCTCGGGCTCGGACCTCGGCGGCGGCGGACGGCGGACGCGGGCTCGCCAGACGGCGGATTCTTGGCGGACGGCGCAACCGGGGAGTTAGGAGATAGGGTCCTGTGCAGATCTGTGGAAGAGAGGCGGCGGGTCTCAGGAGGGAATGAGGGATTCACGGGAATACGGGATGGATTAGGGTTTTGATTTTTGGAATGGTTTATATATTTCGGGTAAACGGGTAAAGCGGGTATGGGTAGTGAATACCCATATCCGTACCCGTTTACCCGTTGGGTATAAGATTTGACCCATTATCATACCCACGGGTATAAAATTTGGAACAAATCCTACCTAATAAGGTTTTTACTCGTGGGTAAACGGGTACACGGTATAATTGCCATCCCTATGCATGACAAAGAAAATTGAAATTGTAATACCATGGAACATACAATCCACCTTTCACAATCAACTAATATTCTAAACATCATATGGTCACATGCATAGTCTGAAAGATCTGTTTAACTCCAGTGTAGATCCTATAATCTTAAAAGATTATGAACGTACCAATCAGTTTTACCCTACAACTGATAAGGAATCATAAAGAAATATCGTTAGCAGCAACGCCGATCGGCTATCGAGCCAATGATTATGCGAGAAAAAATAAGCAGGAATAAGCGCGCCTATCGGTCATGGGGCTGATGACCACACCTACGCTATCGAGCTGAACACTCTATCGACCGATAGGATAACATCCTTTGTGCAACGGGCCGATGAATGTCTCCTAGGTGGATATGAATATAGCACAGAAATCGAGATAACCTATCGGTTTATACTCCGATAGAAACCTAAACTTAGCATGCCAAATAATATATTCATATCATTAAATCACGGCAACTGCAAGATCAGACCCAACCAAGATAGCCGCTAATCACGATAAATCAATAACACTTCAATGCATTGGGCATATTTTATTTAGATGAATGGTACATAGCATGAACATGATATAATAGATCAAGATATTGGACTTAACCAATGAAGCCTTAAACTATGGCACATAATTCACATCAATCTAAGAGATCAAAACTAATGTAGCCTTAGACCTAGCAAAATATACCAAGATAAATCCAACGATCACACCAATCAGGCTGATACCTCAAGAGATCGATACGATGCAGCCTCAAAGAATAAACCTTAATTAATGTGACCGTCGAGGTGGTGGAACTCACCTCTTCGCTAGAGATCGAGACGATGCAGCCCCGTTCCAAGTGCCAAGCCCCGTCGAGATTAATCTTGGGAATCCAAGGGTGGCGATGCACCAAAAATAGTAGTTTGTAGGGGTTGATTGTCTGTAAACCTAGATAATTAGATACAATTTATAGTCCGTAGACTTGCAGTCCAAGTAATCTATCTTGTAGCCGATTCTGGATCAACCTTATTTTCTCTCCTTCATCGACTCCTACATTGGTCATATTGTAATAATATGGATGGGCTTCTTTGACCACCTTTGATCGGACCCCTTTTAGACTTCTATTGATCGCGCAACATTCTTGGTGGGTCTGGACTCTATAAAATCTTGGCGTCAACACATGCCCTAGTTTCGGAGCATTAAATGGCTTCTGATACCCTGAAGACCTCTCCGAAAAACACCCTCCGGTGCACCACCAAAGTTCCGAGCCCTTTGGTACAACCTCCGACATGTATTCTGCCAAAACCCATCGGTAGACATACTCCGCTGCATACTTGTGCAGCCAGCAACTACCGAACCACTTCGGTAGAACACCACCACTCATTCGGAGAGGACCCCTTTGGCCCAAAAGTCACTCGTCAATCACTCATCATAGACTGAAACCAAGACACATCTCAACTTCGTTTCTCAATCTCCCTTGATGAGTGCATTGACAACCAAATCCAAATTCAAGAATCAAGGAGGAATAAGTGATGCAAAGCTAAGATATTTGGGTGCAAGTACATATAGTGCAACATATGCCAATGATAATATCTAATAAATGCACTCAGCTCAAGATAATACAATGCATTTTTCATTTAAAGCACATCCCTTTTTGTTTTTCTGAAAATAAAAGCATCACCACTTAGACTAGCAATCTATACATGATAAGACATGAACTGCAAAAGCTAGCAAATATCGACCTCGGAAAGCATATGCAAAAATGGAGCTTCAACAAACTTGATATGCAATATTGTGTGCTTTTAGTTTCCTTTTTCTTTTAGTGCCAGGAGTTAATTTCTTGTCAACCTTATGCTAACCAATCAAGTTAAGCCTAGATCAAGAAAAGACCATCAGAAGCTTAAAGCAGTGATTTTGGCAAAAACTATAATATCCAAGTTCATACCAAAGTTTTATGGCAAGCAATCTTGAATAGAGATAATGCGACAAGACAAACCCTCGTGGATCTTTTCAATTTTAGCACAAAAGACATAGATATCAATTATGATTTTCATCATTTTACTCAACAGGATTTCCATGAAAAGCATTTAAATGTTCAAGTTGCATGTTTGCATCCAAGATAAAAGGATTTCAGCTACCAGGTTTATAAAAGATAGCTAAAGCAATCAGCCTACATAAGCTAGATGCCAGACTAAGTAGTGATCATGTTTTGAATTTTTCAAATTAACAATAGACTCAGTGGTGAAAATAGACATATTAACAAGAACTGAGCTAACATGATCATATCAATTATACAAAGCATACATAAGCAAAATATATAGATGCAATCACTCATATGACAAAAGCTTATGCAGACCATAAAACATGTTCCCCCTCACAAAATGCCATAAGGATGACAAATACCAAGTTCCCCACGCAAATAAGCAAATCTAGAAGCATCAAGGGGTTTGGTAAAAATATCGGCAAGCTAGTTTTAGGTATCAACATATTGAAGTTCAATATCGTCATTCTCATTGTGATCTTTGAGAAAATGATATCTCACATCAATGTGTTTGGTTTTGGAGTGCTGAACCGGGTTGTTTGCTATACTAATGGCACTAGTGTTGTCACAGAAAAGTAGAACACTCTTATAATCCAACCCAAAATCCCGCAAAGTGGAAACCATCCACAAAATCTGAGCACAACAGCTAGTTGCAGCTACATACTCAGCCTCGACTATAGACTATGCAACACTAGACTGTTTGCGGGAAGACTAGCAAATAAGAATGAACCAGAAAATGACAAGTACTAGAGATACTTTTCCTATCAATTCTACAACCACCAAAATCTACATCTGAAAATCCTCTAAGACATAATGATGAAGATGCAGAATACCAAATACCGAATTCAAGGGTATGTTTGAGATACCTGAGTATGCGTTTTACCACTTTTCGGTGCGAAGCCCTTGGAGAAGCTTGAAAATGAGCACACAGACACACTACGAAGTGTATGTCTGGCCTCATAGTAGTCAAGTAGAGGAGGAGCCGGTCATGCTTTGGAACTCCTTCTAATCTACTTCTTCTCTGTCCTCATTGAATCCAATGCTACCGAAGTAGCCATCGAAGTGGCGAGGGGCTTCGCATCAGCCATGTCAAACCTCTTAAGCAGGTCCTTGGTGTACTTCGTCTAATGAACGAAGGTACCTTGTTTGCTTTGCTTGATTTGCAAAGCAAGGAAAAACGTGAGTTCACCCATCATGACATCTTGAACTCCCTACTCATGGTATCTACAAACTCTACAACTAAAGCATGAGAAGAGCCACCAAAGATGATATCGTCAACGTACATATGAACTAGAAGGAATCTTTGTCATGCTTGAGAGTAAAAATGGTTTTATCAACTAATCCCATCACATACCTGTGTCAAGCAAAAATGACTTAAGTCTGTCATACCATTTGAGGGGCCTTCTTGAGTCCATAAAGAGCTTTATGAAGTTTAAAGACTATATGGGGATATCAGGGATTTTCAAAGCCCGAGAATTGTTTTACAAAAACATCTTCGCTAATGAAGCCATTAAGAAAAGCACTTTTGACATCCATTTGAAATTTTTTGAATCCACAGGATGCAGCAAATGTAAGCAAAATCCTAATGGCCTCAAGACGTGCAATAAGTGCAAGGGTTTCAGCAAAATCAATCCCTTCAATTTGTCAAAATTCTGAGCTACAAGTCTAGCTTTGTTCCTTACAATAGACCCATCCTCGCCTCGTTTGTTTTTGAAAATCCATTTAGTTCCAATGAAATGAACATTAGGAGGGTATCAACAAGTGTCCAGACTTGGTTTCTCTCAAAATTTCCAAGTTCTTCATGCATGACATTGATCCAACTAGAATCAGATAAAGCATGACTCACATCTAATGGCTCAAAGGAAGCAACAAAGGCAGAATCAATAAAGTGAGCGTGAGAATGTGCTACCCTTTTATCAAGCTCACCAATGATCTATTCTGGGAGATGCATCCATTGTATGTGATGGAGCCTCACGTCAGGATGCAGTCTCCCCCCTCAACTTTTGCCGGGGAGTGGTCGAAGATGACCGATGACGAGGTGGTTGCTTCAGGGCCTATGCCGAAGTAGTCGAAGTCGGGTCTGCTTTGGGGGTCGATGTTGAGGGAAGTAGGGGTTCGTCTTCGAAGTCTTCAGGATCTTCTTCTTCAAAAATGGTGGCCTCCATATCTTTGTCAATGGCAAACTCAAAAGATGAACTAACACAGGGGATTGATTCATCAAAAGTCACATCACATGATTCGATGACAGTGTTAATGTCCAAATTGAAAACCTGATATGAATGACCATGCGTTGTGTACCCAAAAATCACATCGGAAGAGCACAACTAAATTTATCCAAATTACCACGTTTTATGATAAAAGCATCGACATCAAAATACTCGAAGATGAGTAACCTTTGTCTTTCTCCCAAAACACAGTTCAGATGATGTCAAGTTCAAAATTGAGCACTAGAAAATTCAGTTTGAGATGTAACATGATGTGTTTATGGCCTTAGCCTAAAATTTTCTAGGAGTCATGTGCTTGTCGAGCATCATCCTAGCCATCTAAATCAAAGTACGGTTCTTCCTGTAAACAACTCCATTTTGTTGAGGAACCCTTGGAGTAGAGAATTGGTGTTCTATGCCATGCTCCATGCAAAAGTCAATAAAGAGGTTGTTTTTGAACTCGGTGCTATTATCGCTTCGAATGAATTTTAATGCACCCAGGAGTTCAGTGAAAGCCTCAAAGCTAAGCTCCGAAAGTGTGAAAACACTTCATCCTTTCTAGCTAAAAAGAAGACCCAAGAATAATGGGAAAAGTCATCCACCATGACAAGGACATACCATTTGCCACCTAAAGAACTAACCCAGGAAGGAGCTATAGTGTCCATATGAAGAAG
>JAAALK010001504.1:0-11930 GCA_019279435.1 Zizania palustris | reverse complement strand
ACCCTTGTGAAGGAGTCGAAGTCTTAACTTCAAGTCTAACTTCTTGGACGGTTGGTGAAGACGAAGCCATCCTTCATAGCCATCTTTCCTCTAACCTAGCATCTCCTCAAAGTAGGCCATTAACTGCGCTACTGAGGAAATATGCTTCCGGTGAAGCTTGTCGAGGAGGCCTGCATTTGTGACTCCTTCCCAAGCCGCATCAACCACAGATCATGTAGACAACCCTCTTATCTCTGACTTCGTATGAGCGAAGCGCTTGAAAAACTGCTGCAAGTTTCTCCAGGTTGCTGCTTTACCTGAAAAAGACTTCCGGTAGACATAGGGGGCACAAATGTACCTTGGAAGTTGCTTACAAACTTCTTCCTTAATTGTTCCCAAGACTTAATTGATCATAGTTTCAAAGACCAGAACCAACGCAGAGCGACTCCTTTGAGCGCAAGGGGGAAGCACTTCGCCATTGTGTCTCGGACCCCTTTGCTAGCCTCGATTGCTAAAGCATACGAGCGGAAAATTCCCCTGGATCTTGCTCTCCGGAATAATTACAAAGCTTCGAAGATCTAAACTTAGGGTGAAAGCGCACCTTCTGTAAGTCTGGGTGTAACGGAGATTCATCATCAAAAGAAACATTCTCAGTTCTTCTTAGAACCTCAGAAGCTTCGGGATAGAAGGCAGGATCATCATCTCAAGGCACCTCCGGAATGACGGGGCTAGCTTGAGGATGAGGACTGTCTGCATCTTCCTGTCTCCACCTTGTCACTTCGGCCTGAAGAGGGCCATCTAGGTCACTACGTTGCCAAGACTATCTTCATTTCTTCTAGAGGGGGCTTCTGGGTCTTGAGAACTGAACAAGTCAGTTCGAAGCACAATCAGAGCCGTAGGAGAGGCTCCGTCGTTTCGAAGCATAAATGGAGTCCCGAGAGAGGCTTCATATGTTCGAGGAAGAGTGTTTCTTTCTGGAGTCTAAGGTGGGGGGATCACAAAGGGTCCTCCAACGTCGACAGTGTTCGAAGATTTCAACCCGGAGGTCCGAGAAGACCTCTGGAGGGGACTAGTGCCTAGGCTCCGCTTAGGAGGCATGGCTCTAGGAAAGGATTGGTAGAGAATGAAGTTTTTGTACTAGGTTCCCCACGGACGGCGCCAACTGTTAGCGTAAAAGATTACGCTAATAGGTTTAGGAAATTAAGTGTCTGACAAACGAAGTGTTTGTTTGAGTAATCTATTCTAAGCCTCCGAAATGGATAATGGCTTGAGATAGTTCAAAGTGTGTATTGAATATCTGAGTATTTGATGCCTCTTACAGGGCGAGAAGGGGGGTATTTATAGGTAAAATCTCTAGAGAAAAGACCTTTTACCCCTCAATTACAACCGACATAGTGGATACTATTTTGGTATCCCTTATAGGTTTAATACAGGAAAACATGCTCGAAGGATGTTGATAAGGTAGACGTCCCATCCTTCCGGTAGCTTTTCACTTCGAAGGGAAGCCTTTCGGAGGGTCTCTTCGGACCGAAGCCTGGATGGACCCTTCGGCTTCGAGCCCTTCAATCCAGAGGCAAGTCTTGGGCTCCGAGATTAAGACTTGCATTTATCTTAGAATATTGGAGGATCATGAGGATGAAGTATTTCCCCAACAATAGCCGATTGGCTTTGCTACTGATGTCATTTTTGTTCTTCCTTATCAGTTGTAGGGTCAAACTGATTGGCACACCTAGAAACCTTTTTTAAGATTGTAGGACCTATACTGGAGTTAAGCAGACCTCCTAGGCCATGTGTGTGACAAAAAATGACACCAACACATTTTTGGCACGCCTGGTGTGACTCCTTCAGATGATTCATCCATGGCAGGCGAAGTCAATAGCAACAACATCATTCCAGTCACTATGGAGGCGTTGACCCATGAACAAAGGGCGGAGATACAAGATCATGTAGAAAATTATCAAAGCTGTGTCTCAAGGCCTTTGGCATGACCCGATCTAGTCCTGCCCAAAGGAACCAACTGCCGAAGCCAGCCTTGGTCTGGGAAATCATCCAATGAGCCGAAAGTCCATGGATCAGTTTTCAAGAAACCGTCGACAACACTCTTCATCACGCTCTCATCAATCAGTCAAAGGTATTGGTTAATACCTTGCATGGGCTGATCAAGAAGACAGTTGATGACATGATTTCTCGGGAGCCAGATCAAGGCTCGGTGTACTTCCTTGTTAACCACCCTTGTGTACTGCAAAACCTGCAACACACTCGGTCGGCACCACCACTGCAAGGGCCAATGAGGCAGGATCCGTCGAACACTTCGTTCGACCTGGAAGGGAGCATGACGGTCTCGTTGCCTACCCTTGTGCTCCAAGGGCTAGGTAGACAGGACCCACCATAGAGTACGTATCCCTTTAGGGGTAAGCCACCATCCCAGCCTTCGTCCGTGCCACAAGGACTGATCAAGCAAGAAGTACCTCAACCTACATACGGAATTGCTAGGAATATGCTGCCTGACCTTGTGCTGCAAAGGGGGGAACTCGATGGCATCCCTCAGGGATACCATCAGACCACATAATACAGAGTACCACCCTATTCCAATGAAGAACACATATAGACATTGTTCAGCTAGATTAGTACCAACAGCCTCCAATGATTGATAGGTATCCCGCGCCAAACCACCAGGAAGATGATTGGGTGAACCGAATCACTGAAGTTATTCGGGACCAGTTTGGACTTAAACCTAAAGACCAGACATACGTGTATCGGTGACCGTACCCGAAGTGGTTTGATCGGGTGTCGCTATCAAGCCGATACAAAATTCTTGACTTCACCAAGTTTTCGGGGCAGGACTCAGTCTCCATGATCAATCACATCATTCGTTTTCTCACCTAGTGTGGGAAGGCATCAGATGAGGAAGCACTCAAGGTCCGGTTCTTCCCGTTGTCACTATCAGGATCGGCGTTCACGTGGTTTCGTCATTGCCGGTGAACTCTGTCAAAGAATGGGTGGATCTAGAAAAGAAGTTTCATAAGTATTTCTTCGCTGGCATTCATGAGATGAAGCTTACCGACTTACGATAGTAAAACAGAGGATGGATGAGTCGGTGCAAGATTTTGCATAGAGGTTCTGCGATGTGAGAAGAAGATGCTATAGCCTGAACCTCAGCGATGCAAAATTGGCTGAATTGGCATTCCAGGGACTCTTGAATCCAATAAGGGGAAAGTTTTCGTCACAGGATTTTGAGAGCCTCTCACACTTGGTACAACGGGTATCGACCCATGAGAGCCGATTCAAAGAAGCAAAAAGGGACATATCAGAAGAAGGTGGAATACACTTAGTCATACCATTCGTATTCCGATGGGGACAACAAGTCCAATGCATAGGTCGGTTTGGTCGAATGGACCCAGAACAAGAAATAGATCACATGTCCTTGTACAGGCAATCTAATAAAGACGAAAGTATGACTTCGACATCACAAGCCGATAGGATATTCGACCTGTTGCTTAAGTAAAAGCAGATGTAGTTTACCACCCAATCATGTGATACCACTTGTCGATGAGTTGAAGGAAAGGAAATACTGTAAGTGGCACAATTCACCGTCGCACCATACTAACAACATTCAAGGTGTTTAGACAGCAGATCCAATCAAGTCGTGGAGCAAGGCCGAATCATGTTACAACGATGGGAAGAAGCCAATGAATATCGATGGCCACCCCTTTCCTGATCAACATGTGCTGCACATCGTGCTAATGATCGACATGCAAAGAAGAGCAAGAGAACAGCAGCAGTGTAACTTCCTCAGACCTGATCGCGAGATACGAAGGGAAAATCAAGAGAATGGTGGGGGCAGCGAATACGATCAAGATTATTCATGATTCAACCCCCATTGGAATTGTGAGTTCTTCAGATCTATTGGAATAAAGGGTTGCATTTGCCATCGATGGATGATTGCCCTAAGTGTGCAAGTGAGGGAACCATTCATCGGAGAAACCATGATCTGTGTAGCGACAGGGAAAAACCACGTGATTAGGAGAGGATGGCCATTCATCGGAGGTTGTCACCACTAAGGGAGTCGATACTTGAAAGGCTCGGCCCCGTCAACGCCAAGGAAAACAGTCGATCGACCGATGGCAGCGTCACATCAGGAAAGCCATAGTGGGGCCCCAGCGGGATCTTCATGAAGAATCAGAAAAGGAGAGTACAACAGCTGCAACAAAAAGAACTGAAGGCATAGAATTACAAAGATGAGACTGATCAACCCTGAAAGATCAAAACTGATGGCGAGTAAAGGACAAGGCCGAACACGATGACAAAGGAGATGCGGGGGTAAACATGGTTTTATTCCTACATGTAGAGTATTGGGCTGCTCCTAAAGACGATGTCGAGCAAGCCGATACAAGACCCAACTAGTACTGACTCCACAACTGGCAACTTTCGACAAACCAGAAGACCCTGATCATCGGCACCAAAGACCTCTTTATATCAAGGGACTAGTCAACGGAAAGCCGATGTCCAAGATGATGATAGACGGAGGGGCGACCGTCAACTTAATGTGTATGCCACCTTCCGGAAGCTAGGAAAAGGGTCGGAACGCCATTATTAAAACCAATATGGTGCTAAGGGACTTCGGCGACAACTCATTAGAAACAATGGGAGTGCTACATGAAGAGGTGATGGTTGGGAGCATGACTGTGGTGACCACTTTCTTCGTCATAGAAGGAAAATGATCTTACAGTCTATTTCTAGGGCACGATTGGATTCACGTGAATTGTTGTGTCTGGTCAACCAATGCATCAAAGCCTCGTGCAGTGGGTCGGCGATCAAGTGGAAGTTGTACCCACTGATAAATCAGTTAACGTGGCATTAGCCGATTTATCGGTATGGAGAGGGAAGAAGTCATTTGTCTATCAGAAAGGCTTGGGACGGTGATTTTATCTATGTATCAAGTGTTGGAGTCAAACCAATTAACAATGACAACTCAAGCTTACCCTATGAAGATGACGCCGACAAAGTAGAAGGTAAACTCGGTCAAGGCTTTGCCGCAACCAATGAACTACATGAAGTAGACATCGACCCAATGATAGACTGAGGCAACCTTGTAAGTGTTCAACTTCCCGATAAAATAAAAAACAAATTAATTGCATTATTACGAGAATATCGGGATTGCTTTTCATGAGAATATCATGAAATACCTAGATTAAGGCGATCAATTATAAAACATTGGCTCCCAATAAAGCAGGGAGATATGCCATTCAAGCAGTTACCTCAGCGATTCAAGGAAGAGATATATCTAGATATCAAAGTCGAGGTGACAAGGTTGTATGATGCAGGATTATAAGACCATGCCGATATGCAGAGTGGGTATCGAACATTGTACTAGTACCGACGGAGTCCCTCTTCCACCCCAAGTTCCACTTCAAACCGATCCCTACAGTTCTCGAGACTCGGAAGATCCTTCCGGAGGAGATGAAGACAGACTTGGCGATATGGCCCAATCAGATGGCCAATCTCCAAGCGTAAGTAGCGAGATGGCGGCAAGAATCTGCAAATAGGCTTCGCTCTCAAGCCATCCCGGTTATTCCTGAAGTGCCTGAAGACGATGAACCTATCTATCCTGAAGCCCCGGAGAACGCCTCCTTTGACACTGAGTCTCCGCTACATCCCGAGCTACAGAAAGTACGCTTCGACCCGAAGTTTAAGACTTCAAAGCTTTGCAAGTATGCCGGAGATGAAGATCCTGGATAATTTGTCCGATCTTATGCTTTGGTGATTGAAGCCGGTGGAGGAGTGCGGGAACCCATGGCAAAATGTTTCCCCTCGCTCTTCAAGGAGTGGCTTTACGATGGTTCTGGTCTTTAAAACCAGGATCAATCATTTCATGGGGGCAATTGAAAGAAAAAGTTCGTGAGTAATTTTCAGGGCACCTTCGTGCCTCCAATGTCAACGGGAAGTCTTTTCTAGGTGAAGTAGCTCCCTGGAGAAACCCTAAGACAATACTTCAAGCGCTTCGCTCATACGAAGTCGCAATTAGAGGGTTAACTACATCTTCGGTAGTTGACGCAGCTCGAGAGGGAGTTATTCATCCAGGCCTACTTGATAACTTCACCGGAAAAGCATATCTTCTGTTTCTCATCTGATGTCCTATTTTGAAGAATATGCAAGGTCAGAAGAGGGCTGGCTTCGGAGAACTGCAGCTACTCCGTCCATACTACAAGAAGTAAAATTGGAAGTGAAAACTTTGGCACACCGCAGGGACCTATCTTCGAAGCTCAGCATGATAGGAGAAGGGGGCAAAAGCATCCTCGTTCAGAAGTTATGAACATTGCACCTCCACAAAATTTTGCCCAGAGAGCTCCACAACCTTCGGGAAGTAAAATCAGCAGTTGGAGGCCTCCAGGAAAATCAGCCGAAAGGCCAAACTTTCTTCTACTACATTCATGGTGAAAACCGAGTCACGCAACTGACGCGTGCAAAGCTATACTTGCTCTGAGAGGAGAGTATTTAGAGAGAACTTCGGGTCGAGATACTACTGACCGAGTTCAAGCCGAAGTGCATCAGAGCCTGTCCAGGCTATGGCGCGAATAGAGAACTTCGATCCAGCAAGGCGCCCTCCAGTGGTCAATGTTATGCCACCTCCGAAGCAGGAAGAAGGGCAAGATCGAGGAAAAGAGTAGTCATCCCAATCTCCGGAGGAGGGACTCTTGGAAGCATGTCAAAGAGGCAGAGAAGAGAGTATGTCAGAGAAGTGGGGCATATAGGAACTTCTTCGTCTGCAGCTGCTATGCCGGATGGTCCTAGTACCAATTATCTTTTTCCGCAGAGGATGCAACTGGCATTAAATTTCCACATGAAGACCCACTTGTCATTATTTGCCGACATTGCAGAACTGAGGTTCGAAGAGTGCTAATCGATGGAGGAAGTTCGGCATACATTATTTTTGTTCAAGCGTTCGATCAACTATGCATTTCCAGAAAGCACCTTCTTCCAGCGGCTCGTCCTTTGCAAGGCCTTCGCAGGACCTCCGCTTGATGCACTTCGGCCAAATTGGCTGGACGTTACCTTCGGAGAAGGGCTGTTAGCCAGGACAGAGGAAGTAATCTTCGACGTCGTGGATGCTCCATATGCATACAACGTCATCTTCGGAAGAGGCATGTTAAATCAGTTCGGAGCTGTGGCGCACCACAATTACTTGTGCATGAGATGCCCACACAAGCGGGAGTGCTCACTATCTTCGGAGATCAAGCTACCGCCCGAAGAGCGGAGTATGGTCACGACCCCCCCTTTTGATCCAAGACAAGTGAATAGTGTGCAAGATAATCAAGAAAATTTTTCTGCTCCTAGTGAATTTTCGAAGAAATCCTTCCCAAGACCAAGTCCTGAAGGAGAGATTGCAACGAAGGTTATTGTTAAAGATGGCAAATAATATTCATTTCAATTTGGTAAAGATTTGCCTCCAGAAGTTGCTACCGTCCTTGGAGAAAGTAGTTGAGGAAAATTTAGATGTCTTTGCTTGGTCTGACGAAGACATCACCGGAGTCAGTCGGGATATTATTGAGCACAGTTTACTTGTAAACCCGAAGGCCCGGCCTGTTCGGCAAGGACTCCGAAAAATGTCTGCAGAAAGAGCTGTTCTTGCCAAAGACGAAAGTTGAAAAATTGCTGAAGGCTGGGTTTATCAAAGAAGTGGCTCACACAGAATGGTTAGCCAACCCAGTCTTCGTCAGGAAGAAATCCTTCCGGGAAGTGGCGCATGTGCATTGATTTCACATCCTTGAATAAAGAATGCCCTCGTGGAACCCCTACCCTATGCCCCAAATTGATCAATTAGTCGACTCCACTGCAGGTTCAGAGTTATTAAGTTTCCTTGACGTCGTACTCCGGTTATCATCAGATATGGTGAAACGCGAAGATGAAATCAAGACCAGCTTCGTAACTCCTTCAGAGTCTTCTGTTATGTAAGAATGCCCTTTGGCTTAAGAAATGCCGGGGCCACTTTTTCGAGGTTAGTTTCTAAGGCTCTAGGTCATCAATTAGGTCGTAATGTAGAGGCCTATATGGATGATATTGTAATAAAGAGTGCTTTAAAGCACCAACATAGCCTAGACTTAGCAGAAACATTTAATAGCCTTCGGGCATGTGGGATCCGTCTTAACCCCAAAATGCATCTTCGGAGCTAAGGCTGGGAAGTTGTTAGGGTATTTAGTTTCAAGCAGAGGGATTGAAGCTAGCCCTACTCAGATAACTACGCTGCAGAAGATGGCTCCTCCAGAAAATTTAAAGCAAGTGCAAAAGCTGACTGGTCGTCTGGCAGCACTTAGCAGGTTTTTGGCAAGGTCTGCGGAGAGAAGTTTGCCCATCTTTAAAGCATTGAAAGGGTCCGAAGATTTTGCATGGACACCGGAGTGTCAGAAAAGCTTCGAAGATATTAAAGAGTATCTCAGTAATCTTGCTACACTCACGGTGCCTACTGCGGACGAAACCCTACTCCTTTACCTTGCAGCTACAGGCTCTGCTGTCAGCGCAGAGTCCTTGTTAGAGAAATGGATCTCAATGGAAAGTTGATACAAAATCCAGTTTATTTGTGTCCGAAAGCATTGTTAGGAGCGAAGACAAGGTATTCCGAGCTTGAAAAGTTCACCTTATGCTCTGATAATGGCTTCCGAGGAAATTGAGACATTATTTTTTGGCTCATAATGTAATCGTACCAACTTCGTATCCTTTGGAGATATTCTCCGAAGTAAAGACTCCACTGGAAGAATTGGAAAGTGGGCAGTCGAAACTAGCACCCGTCGTCATATCCTTTCTGGCAAGGACATCAATCAAATCGCAAGTCTTGGCAGATTTCGTAGCAGAATGGACTCACCCTGCAACCTGGGTTCTGGAGAAGTCAAGCGAAGGAATTTGGATTGTTTTTTCTGATGGGGCTTTCCAACCATCCGGAGCAGGTGTTGGAGGCAGTTTTAATTTCGCCTTCAGGGCAAAGAGCAATGTACTCCGCAAGACTCAACTTTAAGTCTACCAATAATATAGCGGAGTATGAAGGGATTTTACTGGGACTCCGAAAAGCACGTGCTCTAGGGGCTACAGAGTTGTTATAAAGACAGATTCTCAAATAGTAGCAGGGCACGTAGATAAAAGTTTTCAAGTTCGGCATCCACAGCTTGCAAAGTACTTAGAAGAAATCCGTAAGATCGAAGCACAATTCAGGGTATTCCATTCGGAGTATACCAAGAGCAGAAAATGTGCAAGCGGACATCTTAGCAAAAGCTGCAGCCGGAGCTATGGATATACCAGAAGAAGCTTTTTATGAGGAGCTCAGTACACCTTCGGTGCCACAAATTCCCTCTGTAGAGATTCTTTGCATTCCAAGTACAGATTGGAGAAATTCAATCATGGAACTTTTGCAAGGAGGCGCAAATTCCTCTGAAGGCCACAGTTTTCAAGATTGAAACTCAGGGCCAGAAATTATCAATAATCAACGGTATTTTATAACAAGGCCGGAGTATGTTCCCCTCTACCCGATGTATTATCTCAAGCCGAAGGCCAAGAAATTCTTCGAGAAATCCATGAAGGACTTTGCGGTAGCCATTTGGCCCCTCGAGCTTTGGCAGGAAAAAACACTCGCCAGGGGCTTTATTGGCCTACAATAGTAGCTGATGCGGATAGCTTGGTCCGCACTTGTCAAGGATGTCAGTGGATGGACGAAGGAGTCCATCGACCACCACACAGCCCTTCAAGTTATTGCTCCGGTATGGCCCATGGCCAGATGGGGTATGGATCTTATTGGTCCCTTCCCACAGCAAAAGGAAATTTGAAGTTTGCAGTGGTAGCAATTGAATACTTTTCTAAGTGGGTAGAAGCAGAGCCCTTAAACGCTATCCACTTCGAACAATGTACAAAAATTCCTTTGGAAGAGTATCATTTGCCGGTTCGGAGTGCCTAGACAACTCACAGTTGATAATTGAACACAGTTCGATGCAGAACCTTTAGAAAGTTTGCGAAGATCTAGGCATCCAATTATGTTTTGCTGCAGTGAGACATCCTCAGGCTAATGGAGCTGTAGAAAGAGCCAATGGAAATATTTTGTTAGGGCTAAACGAAGGATAGTAGGATTGGCAAAAGGACGGTGGCACCCTGGAACGAAACTTCCGAAGATTTTATGGTCCTTCGGACTACTCAAACAAGGTCCACAGGTTTCACTCCATTCAGATTGCTATTCGGGGATGAGCTATGACTCCACGGAGCTCAAAGGAGGATCACTTCGCAGCACCGAACCGGGAGATTGAAGGAGAAAGACAGCTTCACTGTATTTAACAGAAGAGACAAGACTTCGAGCTGTGGCAAATTTGTCAAAGTATTACCAGCAGACGAAGCTTGGTTTGACCCGAAGACTAAGATTAATAAACTTAGGCCGGGTCATCCTCGTTTTGGCGAAGTAGTCATAGCACCAGGAAAATGAGGAAATAAATGGGGAAGGTCCATACTTAATTGTTCGCTCCGGCATCCTGGTTCTTTTAAATTAGCTAATTTGGAAGGTGGAGAGTTAGCACATACATGGCATGGCGGAGCACCTAAGCGATACTTCGCATAAGGGCTCCTTTGTAATCATTTGTAAATCACTTTCGAATCAATAAAGCATATGTTCAGATCGTGCCTACCCCTCATAAACTTCAGCTTCCGAGTGGAACGCACTGGAACCGTGGAGTTGACCAAGAGGGAAGTGTCTTAATTTGACTCATATTTTCTGATGTGGTGGGCTGACATAATCCGGAGTCCAAGCCACCGACTTGAAGACATCCGTAAAAGAGCTCGAAAACCACAGAATGCAGAGTCCAAGCCACTGGCTGGAAGACATCCGTAAAAGAGTCCAAGGAGACCAAAGGATTGGAGCCCAAGCCACTGGCTTGTAGGTATCCGTAAAAAGAGTCCAAAGAGACCACTGCGAACTCCAAACCACTTGTTTGACAGAATTCGCAAAAAAAGCCGAAGGAGGCCAAAACAAAACAGAGTTTGAGCCATGAGCTTCGAATGTCTGTAAGAAAGTCCAAAGTGACAAATTATCTAAGACACTAAAGTGTCCGGAAAGTTATCTCAAGTGATTTCTTTCAAAAACATAAGGTACTAAGTTGCCAATCTTCAGACTACAAATAGTCGAAGACATTTTATAAGATTTTAATCAATCTTTAAATTGCTGAGGGGCTCCGAACCCCGAAATTGTACTCCTAAGTTTTTCTTTGCGCCTAACCATCTTTGAATACAGTTCGAAGTTGCTTATGCCCAAAGAGGGCTAATAAATAGGGAGACAGTTTTAAATCGATATTTATTATTCGAAGAAATATGCTTACATCATGAAAAATTGGTATCTATACCAAGAAGGAATCGAAGACCTCTTCGATCTCTAGAGCTAGGGTTGGAATGACTAGTTCTAGTGTCGGGAGTTCTAACAACTTTGTGTTTAACTCTTCTGCCTCCTTCGAAGCTCTAAAGTCTTTTTGTTCTTGTTGAAGCTCGGCCCAAGATCGAAGCCGTTCGGGACTCCTTTCCAGCTTCCAAGTTCTTCAGGCTTTTTACCTTGAGCTTCATCTTCGTCTCGGACCATATAATTCTTCAGAAGATGAAGTTTCCAAGTTAACTTCTTTTCTTCCTCCTTAATACAAGATTATATCTTTGCTTATTTCGGACGTAATCGCTCCGGAACTATCTCGAGGAACTAGAAATCGAGGACGCTTGTGAAGTTTTAAGATATCGAAGGTAGCCCATAATCAAATTTCGTCGTTAACATCTAACACTTTGACATCTTCCATATGAGGCAAAGCCTAAAAACATGATAACAAATCTTCATTCATAAATGTACAAAAGCGTAGTGCTTTACATAGTTGAAGATCCTAAGCTAATTCTAAACCTGTGGGTTTGGAAGGGGCTGACTGCTCGAAGCTTGGGACCGAGCCTGCTTCTGG
>JAAALK010001507.1:0-12125 GCA_019279435.1 Zizania palustris | reverse complement strand
GCATTTTTCTTAGAGCTTACCTTGGTAAGACTTCATATGAGTTGTGGTTTGGCAGACAGCCCAAGGTGTGCCACTTGCGAGCGTTTGGCTGCAAGTGCTTTGTGCTCAAGAAGGGAGGGCATTTGGACAAGTTTGAGTCTTGTTGCTAGGATGGAGTTTTCTTCGCTATGCTTTGCATTCTTGAGGTTTCCGTGTTTGGAACCTCGATTCCCAGCAGCTTGTCGAGACTTGCGAGGTGTCATTTGATGAGTCCTTGCCTTCTTTTATCCCTTCTTTGAGCCTTCTGGAGATGGTGAGCTCGGAGTGTCCATCTTCGAGGAAGATGATGACGCTCCAACTGCTGATGGGGGTGGGCCTTCTGCACTGCCTGCAGAACCCACACCTTCTGAGACTTCGACTGAGGATGAGGGCGGACCTCTGATAACTTCTTCCACTTCGATCGAGCCCCCTCAGTCGAGTCCAGAGGTGCTAGGTGCTGACTTCGGTGAGGTGACTTCAGATCACCAGGGATCCCGAGTAGTTCAGCGTGATCACCCCTCAGAGCTCATCATCAGTGATTTGTCTGAGAGAACTTTGCGTTCATCTGTTGACTCTCTTGCTGTGTTTGCTGAATCTGCTTTTGTTGCATCTTTTGAGCTCAGAGACGTTTCTCATGCTCTTTCTGATTCAAATCGGATTAATGCCATGCAAGAAGAGCTTGAGAATTTTGTCCGCAATCGGGTTTGGACACTGGTTGAGCTGCCACCCGGATGAAACCCCATAGGCACCAAGTGGGTGTTCAAAAATAAGCAAGGTGAAGATGTGGTTGTGGTGCGCAACAAAGCTCGACTAGTTGCCCAGGGTTTTTGCCAGAAAGAGGGTATTGACTTTGAAGAAAATTTCGCCCCTGTTGCCCATCTTGAGTCCATTCGCATTCTCTTAGCTTTTGCCACTTCGAAGGGTTTTAAGCTTTTTCAAATGGATGTCAAGAGTGCTTTTCTAAACGGGTACATAGAGGAGGAGGTTTATGTTAGGCAGCCCCCCGGTTTTGAGAACCCTAAGTTTCCTCGACATGTTTTTAAGCTGCAGAAAGCTTTATACGGTCTGAAGCAAGCCCCCAGGGCTTGGTATGACCGATTAAAGCAGTTTTTGTTGGGGAAGGGCTTTGTGATGGGTTCTGTGGATAAAACTCTTTTCTTGCTCAAAGATGCTTCAGATTTCTTAGTTGCTCAGATTTACGTGGATGATATTATTTTTGGTGGAACTACTAATGCTCTTGTGTCCAAGTTTTCTGAGCAGATGCACAGCGAGTTTGAGATGAGCCTCATGGGTGAGCTCAAGTATTTCCTAGGGCTCCAGATCAAGCAGACCAATGACGGCACCTTCATCCACCAGGGTAAGTACACTAGAGACATGTTGAAGAAATTTGACTTTGGTGGAGAGCTGAAGCCTCAGTTGACCCCAATGGGCACATTTGGGGGCCTGGACAAGGATGAGAGCGGCGTCAAGGTCAACAAGAGAGAGTTTCGAGGGATGATTGGTTCATTGCTATACTTGACGGCGATGTGGCCAGACATACAGTTCACCGTGGGACTTTGCGCGCGCTTCCAGTCTTCACCACGCGCGTCTCATCGGCAAGCTGTCAAACGCATTTTCAGGTATCTTACCTATGCGCCCGATCTCGGTCTTTATTATTCAGCATCATCATCTCTTGATTTATCTAGCTTTTCAGACACTGACTTTCGTGGGTGCCGGTTGGATCGCAAGTCGACTTCCGGTACTTGCTAGTTTCTTGGTTCGTCTCTTGTTTCTTGGTCTTCTCGAAAGCAGTCTGGAGTTGCTCTTTCGACCACTGAGGCTGAGTATGTAGCTGCTGCTAGCTGCTTCTCACAGTTGGTTTGGATGATTTCCACTTTGTGAGATTTTGGGTTGTTCTTTCCTACCAGAGTTCCTCTGTTTTGCGATAGCACCAGTGCTATTAGTGTAGGGAAAACCCCTTGCCTCCATTCAAAAACCAAACACATTGATGTGCGCTTTCACTTTCTGAGGGATCAATATGAGAAAGGTGTCATTGACCTTGTTCATGTTGATACTCATCATCAGTTGGCTGACATTTTCACCAAACCCCTAGATCAGTCTACTTTTGAGCGTTTACGAGGGGATTTGGGGGTTGTGTATCATTTTTAGGATATTTTGAGTCAGTTTTCTTTCTTCTTTACTCTTTTCTTGAGTCTTTTTGTGTGTGTTCATATCA
This sequence comes from Zizania palustris, assembly GCA_019279435.1. Classification (NCBI taxonomy): domain Eukaryota; kingdom Viridiplantae; phylum Streptophyta; class Magnoliopsida; order Poales; family Poaceae; genus Zizania; species Zizania palustris. The sequence continues at coordinate 9,892 of JAAALK010001507.1, read as the reverse complement.
TACATATCCACATATCACACTTTGAGCTTGCTTCTGTTATATGATTGAACCACTTTACTTATTCTAGCTAGTACATGCTTTTGATTACTTGTCGATGATCATGTTTTGGTTCAGTTCACTTGATATGTCTGATATCTGTCATATGCATGGCTTTTATGCTTTAAAATTGAAAAATGATCAACATTGGTTCTGGTAACTAGCATGTGTAGGCTGAATGCTCGTGCTATCTGTTACATGCCTTGTAGCTAGTTCCTGACTTAGATGCAAATATGCAACTTGGACATCTTTATACTTTTAACATGGAAAATGTGCTATAAAAATGATGAAAAATCAGAAAAATGAAAATTCCATGCCTTTTTATGCTTGAGTTGAAAAGATCCAGGTGGGTTTGCTTTGTCGCATTGCATTGTTTTAGACTGCTTACCATAACACTTTGGTATGAACTAGGACAGTGTAGTGTATGCCAAGACCAATGTCTTAAGCTTCTGATGGTCCAGTTCTAGCCTAGGCTTGACTTGGTCGGTCAGCATAAGGTTTGACTTGCAAATAACCCCTAACAAAAATGAAAAAGGAAAATGAAAAAAGCCTGAAAATTGAAATGATAACAAGTTTGCTAAAGCACTTTGTTTTGGACAATGCTTATCTTGGTAGATATCAGTTAGCTTCTACATCTCATGCTTTACCTTGCTTGTCAACTGGAAAATGTGGTGATGCTCTTATTTGCAAAAACTGAAAAATGTGTGCTAATGACTTTCTTTTGATATCATCTGTTGCACTGATCATGCCATGTGTAATTGCAGTCAATCATATCTGAGAAGCATGCTTTCTACACTCCACCTGCACCCCAGTTGCATTCATTGCATATTTTGAGGGGGAGTTGCATTTTAGGGGGAGTCTGTGTCTCTTTTGAGTGCATTTAGTCTCGCTTGATGAGTTCAGTTCTCAACAAGGGGGAGAAATTTTGGGAGAAGAGTTAAGGGGGAGTTTTGGCTTTCTCTGGGATTTGTTTCAGGGGAGTTTTTGTCCCGTTTTGTCCTTACTCTTTTGATATCCTTGTTGATGATTTTGAGATTGCACTCGTTTTGAGCTTTACTTTTGGTTAGCCATAATGACTGATTCTTGCTTTTGTTCGGTGTTTGGTCATTAGGGTTAAACTTTTTACTTTATTTTCTTCTTCTCTGTTTTCTTGTGCTTTGTTTTCGTGTTTCCACATGTGTTCGCAGGTACTGAGAAGCTGGTGAAGAGAAGTATTGACAATGCACTCATCAAGGGGGAGATTGAGGAGCCATGCTGAAGAGCGTGGGCCTCATGGCTCCAGATGTGATGAGTCATTGTCAACGGTATTCAAAGAGGACACAAAGAGAGGAGAAGACCTCTGTGTCTGGGCCGCTTGTGACTCAGGTACACGAGCAGCGAGCGATTGTCGAGCAAAGGGGCCGCGAAGTCGGGCTGGCCCAATCTGGGTACATGGGCTAGGAGCAGCAGAGGATCCACTGGGTTGTTGACCAGGATTGACTTAGGTACACGGGCGGCGAGCGATTGCCGGGCTGAGAGAGCTGCGGAATCAGGCCGGCCTAATCCGGGTACCTGGTGCAAAGTCGGTGGATGCTTTGTCAGTTTGGGTGCAAAACTGACGACCGCTGATCTTAGATCGGACCGTCCTGAAGTGAAGCCGTAGTTGCTACGAAAGCTCCGCTTTCAGATAAGTCATCTGTAAATAGGAGTTTACTATTTTGTCCTTAGGCCCACAGTCAGTCAGTCGAGTCTGTAAAAATATCCTAAGGGCAGTTTGGTCTTTTCCATTTATTTCAGCGTTTGTAAAAAACTCTAAGGGTCTTTTGGTATTTTTGCTAGTCTATTGGGCTGCCTATAAATAGGGCCCCAAACCCTAGGGTTAGTGTTACCCATTCTGTAATTCACTTTAATCCAGCAAAAAGTTTGGGTCACTTTGTTCATCTTTTTCCTTCTCTTCTCCCTGTGCGCGCCGTCACTGTTTTCTGGAGAACAAACCGAGTATGCGATGTTCATCTCTCTGTTCTTCTAATCTGTGCGTTTGCGTGTATTTTTTCATTTGATTTTTGTGCTCACAACTGAAAATCTCTCCGTGCATTGTTTTGTTTCTAGCCGGTAGTTTTTGTTTGTGTAGCTGCCAGGCTATGAACTGCAGCTACCAGATTCATCATCTCTCACACGGCTCCTTCTTTTCCTGCATAGCTTTGTAGTCTATGGCATAGACTGTAGTCGCACCTAGTTCCTGCTTTTTATTTCGCTGCAGTCGAGGCTTAAACTTTGCACAGGAAACTGTGTGTTTTTGATGATCAGGCGAAGAAACCAAAGTTTGTGTACCATGGTGTGAACCTCTCACAGCTTTTCTGCAGACTTTGAAGTACTACTTGCGATGTCCTGCTGGTGCTGTGTTTAGCTTCGCTCTTTTTTGCTTAAGGTCTCTGATTCGAAGCTAGACTCAGTTCGAAGGGTTGTGGTTTACTCTATGTTCGAAGTCCACCTCTGAACTATTTTGTCTTTGTCTGTTCGGAGTAGATAAGTTTTTGTTCAGAGTCTGTTTTTACGAAGTGTGCTGCGAAGCAGGCTTTGGTCAGATTGCTCTAAAGGTTTCGAAGTATTTACGAGGGTATACTTCGCTCGTGCGAAGTCCCTACAGAGACAGGCTTCGACCTTTCTATTTCGCTTCGAAGTTAATTTCTCCTGTGTTAAGCTCCGAATCTTCGAAGAGTGTTTGTTTCGAAGCAGGCTTCGGCAGCAACATACTCCGGGTGTTTTTCTGCTGTCCCTAGTTTGAAGGTAGCTTCGGTCTGTGTCTATTCTGTCTACGAAGTTCTCTTTGCATCCTTCACACAAGCACTCCGAACTAGCTTCGACTTTGTCAGCCTTCGCCCGACAACTTCGAAGCAGGCTTCGGCACATCTACTGAAGGCTTCAACATTGCGTACTCCGAAGCCAGCTTCTACAACTACAGGCTTCACACCGTGCAGGCTTCGCCGAGTTTCAAACAGGAGACAAACTTTGAACAGTAACTCCCCATCTCTTTTTACGTGCACTCAGTTTAAATTGTTGTGATGATTTATTGCTGTGAACTTTGATCTGCCCATATCTTGAATGCTTTGTTTATCTGCCTAGTAGCACTTTGTTGGTGTTTCTTTGTCTAGGACAACAGTCGTTTCTAGGCTAGATACTTTTAGGTTTTGGCGATCTGTTTATGCTTTGTTGCTATGTCTTTTGAGGTGCGTTGGGTGTTGAGAGCAGGCCATTGATTCGAAAGAATTTTTAGGCGCCCATTCACCCCCCTCTGGTCGCTACTTTCGGTCCTACAGAGGCCCATGATACTCTGTACTCCATCCATACCGGGAGTACAAAAATGTACCAGGACCTGAAGGAACGATATTGGTGGGTTAGCATGAACAAGGAAATTGCTCAGTTTGTCACAGAATGTGACACCTGCCGACGAGTGAAGGCAGAACATCAGAGACCCGCAGGACTGTTACAGCCACTTAAAGTGCCTGAATGGAAATGGGAAGAAATCGGTATGGACTTCATCACTGGACATCCAATGACCCAACTTGGATATGATTCTATATGGGTAATCATTGATCGGCTAACGAAGGTAGCTCACTTCATAGCCATCAAGACGACCTTCAGTGGCCCTAAGCTAGCAGAGTTGTATATAGCCCGCATAGTGTGTCTTCATGGAGTACCTAAAAAGATAGTCGCCGATAGAGGAAGTCAGTTTACGTCTCGATTCTGGAAAAATCTTCAAGAGGAAATGGTAACGAGACTAAACTTCAGCATAGCATACCACCCTCAGACGGATGGACAAACGGAAAGGATGAATTAGCTATTAGAGGATATGCTCCGGGCATGTGTCTTGGACTTTGGAGGAACTTGGGACAAGAGTTTGCCGTACGCCGAGTTTTCGTACAATAACAGTTATCAAGCCAGCCTTCAGATGTCCCCGTTCGAAGCTTTATATGGACGTAAGTGCAGGACACCTTTCCTTTGGGATCAAACCGGTGAGTCCCAAGTGTTTGGAACAAACATCCTTCGGGAAGCTGAAGAGAAGGTACGGATTATCAGAGACCGACTCAAGACAGCCCAATCTCGACAGAAGAGCTATGCGGACAATCATCGTCGGGATTTAGCCTTTGAAGAGGGAGACCATGTTTACCTCTGAGTTACCCCTCTCCGTGGCACTCAACGGTTTAACATGAGAGGAAAGTTGGCACCTCGATACATTGGACCTTTTCCCATTGTTCGACGGCAAGGCGAAGTCGCTTATTAGTTAGAGCTACCACCTTCATTGGCTGGGGTGCATGACGTCTTTCATGTATCACAACTAAAGAAGTGTCTTCGAGTCCCAGCAGAGCAAGTATACCTTCAGCAGTTGAACACGTCATGATCTTGGAAGTCAAATAAAGGATCACCAGGAGTCGCGTCATCCGCTTCTGTAAAGTTCAGTGGAGCAATCATCCCGTAGAGGAAGCTACATGAGAAAAAGAGGAAGAACTCAAAGCACAGCATCCAAAGCTATTCGAGGATTGATCCGAATCTCGAGGACGAGATTCTCTGTAAGGGGGATAGGATTGTAACATCACAAGATTTAAAAATAAATAAAATAAAGGAAATACATTTTCAGGGAATTAAAGGAATTATTTAATTAAAGAAAACCCTAAAAGAGCCCTACTAAAGCCAAACAGAAGGAAATACTTTATATTTTAACTTGGAAAATTTATGGAGGAATCTAGAGGCCAAGATATAATTTTAGGAATTTTTACAAATTTTTATCAACAGTGATTCAACTCTTAAATAAATAAATGAATTGCTAGAATTGTTTTAATTCACAAAAGCATTTTAATCTCAATGGGCCACAAACCTCCAATCTACCCCGAGCCCGGCCCAGTCCAGCCTTGAGCCACTGCCATGTTGGACCCAGATGTAGGCGCCAACCTCCCTCCTCTCTCTCCCGCCCGCATCCAACCGGACCCACACGTCAGCCTCTTCCCTCTCGCCTTCGCTCCCTGACAGCCGTGGCCCGCCTGTCGGCGCTGTTGGCTTCGCGCTCGGCCACTGACAGGTGGGGGCCACCTGTCGGGATCATCTTGCCCCATGGAAAGGGATCCCCTTTCCATCGCCGGTGACCCCGACCTTCCAAATCCGCCGCCGGCCGCCCGTAACCACCGATTCGAGCCCGGATTCCTTTCCCCCTAGCACCGGCGATCCATTTCCATCTATGGCCGACGCGGTTTCACGCTTAAGGAAGCATGGCCGGGATTTGGAAACCCTCGCCGGAGAGGGAAGGAAACCCTCAGTATCCTTCCGTTTAACCGCCGCCAACGACACTATAAGAACTCCTCAGCTCGCCGCCCTCTGCCCACACCTCCTTAGCCCTAGTCATCGCAAACCAGAGCGCCGCCACCCACTTTTTCGCTCCGCCTCTGTTTCGCCTCTAGTAACCGCTCGCTGCTGACACAAGCCGTCGCCGTCCACGCCGTCGCCATCCTCGGGACCGTCGTCTCCCGCCCGTCGTCAGCATCCACTCCGTTGGCCGTCAGCGCCACCAGATCATCGTCGCCGTCAAGCACCCGAGACGCCTTCGCCACCCTCGCCACCGGTCGCCATCGGACGTCCTTCACCGCCGTCGCAGGTACGGTCGTGACCGCCGTACCCTCCTCTGTACATTTCAGCCAAGACCTAGGCCTCTAGGCCCTCGCCATCGTAGTCGCCGCCGCACCCGAGCCCGCCAGAGCCGAGAACAAAGGGGGTACTTGCCCCCTTAACTCGTGCCGTGCCAGACGCACTCTCAGTTGTTTGATCTGAGATGGAGGGCTAGGATTATAACTCGCACGGGTTTAATCTGGGCCATCCATCCGGTCAAACCGGTACGGAGCCCTCTCGGTCGTTGATCGCTATTTAAAAGCTTGACTCAATCTCGTGCGTCCATGGAGTACCCTTTCGCACGTTCTAATCTCAGTCGCACGATTTCATTTAAACCCTCCCGCCTCACATCTGGCCGCTGGATCTAGATCCAACGGTCCAGATCGATCGGGTCCACGCGCACAGTAAACCAGTTCACCGTGGACCTGAGCCTATTTTCTGTTTAAAATAAAATTCAAAATTGATTTGAACTTTAGAAATTCATAACTTGCTCATTTTAACTCCAAATTTCACCATTCAAATTTTGTTAAATTCCTCTTTTTATTTTCTACACATTAATGCCATAAAAACAATATGTCCCTTTAGCCCAAAATATTCTTATTAAATAAATGAATAAAATCCCTTAGGGATAAAATTTATAATTCATGAAATAAATTAGGAAAAACCCCAAAACTTTAACCTTTAATATTATTCAATATAACTCCAGAATAATACAGCTTATTTCACATATTTAAATCATAAACTTGTATGCTTATATATATTGTGATATTTTGATTGTTTATTGAATGTTTTATTTTTCCGTATCGAGAAGATTACGAGATCGTCGAGGAGCCGGAGTTTTACCCCAAGGTTCCACCTTCGCCATTTGCTGAACAAGGCAAGTCACAACCCCCATTTTGATCATCATTGAACCCATGTTTTAATAAATTATCGCTATAACTCATAGGATAATATTGCATTAGTCTAATCTCAAGCCTTACACTATATTTAATAGATCCCCGTCCTTGTGTGCAAACCCAAGCCATGGTTATTGAGCCTACACTCCTTGTCACTCTACAAATATTATATTAGCTAGTGTCCAATGTACCGACACAACTGCTATAGGATAAAAAGAATGAGTCATAGATAGCTGGATTCTACTATATGTATTTCCCCATTATTCTCGTCTCTGGACTCTGTTGGAGTTGGCTATGTTAGAAGTATGGTGGGTTCCGGGTGCAAGCTAGGGCATTGGTTGGTCGCACCCGGGGCACTATAAGGACCGGTCTACGGGATCTGTTGCAAATCACTTCCGTACTAACCACAAGTCTAATGGGTAAGTCCTAACTGGAAGTATGGAACAAACCAACTCGATGCACCATAGTGGAGGGGGCAAGGGGCAACCTGCGGGTGACTTGTACCGACTGTAGGACCGAAAGTAGCTACCAGAGGGGGGGTGAATGGGCACCTTAAAAATTCTTTTGAATATATGGCCTGTTCCCAACACCCAACGCACCTCAACAGACTAAACAGCAGAATATGAATAGATTGCCTAAGTCTAAATATATCTAGCCTAGAAGCAACAGATGACAAACACAGAGAAACACCAAAGCAGTGCTACTAGGGAGATAAACAAGGATATTCAAGACATGGCAGGTTGAACTTCTCAATGGATGATCTAAGTATGAATAAAGTGAGATGAGAAGTTACTGTTCAGATTTGTCTCCTATTCAGAACTCGGCGAAGCCTGCTCTACTGTGTCGAAGCCTGCTTTGCTGTGTCGAAGCCTGCAGGTCAGTGATGAAGCCTGCTTCGGAGGTCAGTGTCGAAGTCTGTCAAAGGTTGTTGTGAAAATGCCGAAGGTGTGTTTGGCCTAGCCTAGTTCGAGGTGGCAGGGAGCGAAGTATGCTTCGAAGCGAAGTATGAGAGTATCGAAGCTTGCTTCGAACAAAGTACTTTGAAGCACAACCTTCGAACAGAGCTTCGAACACAACGCACCGAAAAACAACCTTCGAAAGCTAGACGAAGCCCGACACACGGTAGAAAGACCAACACGAAGCCTACACTCTACCTTCGAAAAGACTAACTTCGAACGAATACATTTAGACCTTCGAGACAGACAGCTGCAAACTCTGAGCGAAGTCTATCAGAGAGACTAGCTTCGAAGCTAACTTCGAAGCCTGTCGAAGTATTAACTTCGAACAGCTCAAGACTGAGAATACCTTCGCACAGACTGACGAAGTATGTGAAGCTGACAGAGTGCAACGAACGAAGTTGAAGTCCAAACGAAGCCTTCGAGGATGTCAGATCGAAGCCTGCCTCACGGAGCTGAGGGGCTTCGAACAAAGAAGGGGCTTCGGTGGAAAACAGCCAGAAAAGGCACTTGGCCATGTCTACACGATCAAAAAGGCTACGCAGAAAAAGCAAAGCTAGTACTAGTGTACTGTTGCTACATTGTAGTAGTACTACTTGCAAACAGCAAGAACTAGTACTCCTCGTGAAGAACAAGTCACAGCAACAGAGAAGCTTCTTCTCAGGGAATAAATTAACCGCATGCACACAACAGCAAAGACAGTGAATGAAGTCTTGCGCACATAAATGCTTCGCACAAAACAGCAAAAATAAATTCTTCCAGACAGCAAAGAACCAAGTGAATCTCAGAAAGAACAAGTCTTGTTGCCTGGCGGCGCACACAGGGAGAGAGAAAGACAGGGAGCAAAATGACCCAATAGAGTAGGCAATGATTTCAGCAAAAAGGGGTAGTCCAACCCTAGGGATTGGGGCCCTATTTATAGGCTGCCCAATGACCTAGAATATTCCACCAGACCCTTAGGGTTTTTACAGACGCTAAAGTAAAGGAAATGACTCAACCGCCCTTAGGAATTTTTACAGACACGATTGACTGACTGTGGGCCTAGAGATACAGATGACTTATCCGGAAGCTAAGCTTTCGTAGCGACTACGGCTTCTCTTCTGGACAGTCCGATACAAAATCAACGGTTGTCAGTTTTGCGCCGAAACTGACAAAGCCTCCACCGACTTTGCACCAGGTACCCGGATTGGGCCGGCCCGATTCCGCAGCTCTCTCAGCCCGGCAATCACTCACCGCCCGTGTACCTGAGTCAATCCTGGTCAACAGCCCAGTGGGTCTTCTGCTGCTCTAGGCCCATGTACCCGGATTGGGCCAGCCCGACTTCGCAGCCTCCTCTGCCCGACAGTCCCTTGCTGCCCATGTTCCTGAGTCACACGCGGCCCATGAAACAGCAGATCTCTTCTTCTTCTGTCCTCTTTGACTATCGTTGACAATGACTCATCACTTCTGGAGCCATGAGGCCCACGCTATTCAGCATGGCTCCTCAATCTCCCTCTTGATGAGTGCATTGTCAACACTCCTCTTCTTCAGCTCTTCAGAACCTGCGAACAACTGTGGAAACACGAAAACAAAGCACAAGAAAACAAAGAAGAAGAAAAATAAAGTAAAAGTTTAACCCTAATGACCAAAAGCCGAACAAAAGCAAGAAGCGGTCATTATGGTTAACCAAAGGTAAAAGCTCAGAATGAGTGCGATCTCAGAAACATCAACAAGGATATCAAAGAGTAAGTGAGACAAAAAACTCCCCCTCGAACTCTTATCCCAAAATTTCTCCCCCTTGGTGACAAGTGAACTCATCAAGCACTCAGAAGAGACACAGACTCCCCCTGAAACGCAACTCCCCCTCAAAATATGCAATGAATGCAACTGGGGTGCATGAGGAGTGAATAAAGCATGCTTCTCAGATATGATTGACTGCAATTACAACATCTAACAAGTAGAGCAAAAGACATACTGTCTAAGACACATGGCATGATCAGTGCAACAGATGATATCTAAAGAAAGTCATTAGCACGCATTTTTCAGGTTTTGCAAACAAAAACATCACCATATTTTCCAGTTAACAAGCAAGGTAAAGCATGAGATGAAGAAGCAAATCTGATATCTACCAAGATAAGCATTGTCCAAAACAAAGTGCTTCAGCAAACTTGTTATCATTTCAATTTTCAAGTTTTTTCCTTTCTCTTTTTCATTTATGCCAGGGGTTATTTACATGTCAAACCTTATGCTGACCGACCAAGTCAAGCCTAGGCCAGATCTGGACCATCAGAAGCTTAAGACTTTGGTCTTGGCATACACTACATTGTCCTAGTTCATACCAAAGTGCTATGGTACGCAGTCCAGAACAATGCATTGCGACAAAGCAAACCC
>JAAALK010001506.1:0-12005 GCA_019279435.1 Zizania palustris | reverse complement strand
AGTTGAAAAACTGTTGAAGGCTGGGATATCAGAGAAGTGGCCCATACAGAATGGTTAGCCAACCCAGTATTCGTCAGGAAGAAGTCCTCCGGAAAGTGGCGCATGTGCATTGATTTCACATATTTGAATAAAGCGTGCCACGTGACCCTACCCCATGCCCCGAATTGATCAACTAGTTGACCACTGCAGGTTCGGAGTTACTAAGCTTCCTCGACGCGTATTCCGGTATCATCAAATATGGTTGAAGCGCGAAGATGAAATCAAGACGAGCTTTGTAACTCCTTCGGGAGTCTTCTGCTATGTAAGAATGCCCTTTGGCCTAAGAAATGCGGGGCTACTTTTTCAAGATTAGTTGCTAAGGCTCTAGGTCATCAACTAGGTCGCAATGTGGGGCCTATATGGATGATATTGTAATAAGAGTGCTTTAAAGCACCAACATAGCCTAGACTTAGCAGAAACATTCAATAGCCTTCGGGCATGTGGATCCGTCTTAACCCGAAAAATGTATATTCGGAGCTAAGGATGAAAGTGTTAGGGTACTTAGTTTCAAGCAGGGGAATTGAAGCTAGCCCTACTCAAATAACTGCGCTGCAGAAGATGGCTCCTCCGGAGAATTTAAAGCAAGTGCAAAAGCTGACCGGACGTCTGGCCGCACTAGCAGGTTTTTATCACGGTCTGCGGAGAGGAGCTTGCCAATCTTTAAAGCTTGAAAGGGTCCGAAGATTTTGCATGGACACCGGAGTGTCAGAAAAGCTTTCGAAGATATTAAGATTATCTCAGCAATCTTGCTACACTTACGTGGCCTATTGTCGGACGAAACCCTACTTCTGTATCTTGCAGCCACAGGCTCAGCTGTCCGCCAGTCCTTGTCAGAGAAGCCGATATCAATGGGAAGTGGTCCAAAATCCTGTATATTTTGTATCCGAAGCATTGTCAGGAGCGAAGACAAGATACTCCGAACTTGAGAAGTTCGTGTATGCTCTGATAATGGCTTCGAGGAAGCTAAGACATTATTTTTTGGCTCATAATGTAATTGTACCAACTTCGTATCCTTAGGAGATATGCTCCGAAGCAAAGATTCCACTGGAAGATTGGAAAGTGGGCAGTAGAACTAGCACCCTTCGGCATATCTTCCTGGCAAGGACAGCTATCAAATCTCAAGTCCTAGCAGACTTCGTAGCAGAGTGGACTCCACCTGCGAAGTTGACTCCGGAGAAATCAGATGACGGAGTTTGGACTATTTACTCCGATGGGGCTTTCCAAGCATCCGGAGCAGGCATAGGGGCAGTATTGATTTCACCATCAGGACAAAGAGCAATGTACTCCGCAAGACTCAACTTTAAGTCTACCAATAATATAGCGGAGTACGAAGGAATTTTATTGGGACTCCGGAAAGCACGTGCTCTAGGGGCTACAAGGATAATTATAAAAACAGATTCTCAGATAGTAGCAGGGCACGTAGACAAAAGTTTTCAAGTCCGACATCCACAGCTTGCAAAGTACTTGGAAGAAATTCGCAAGATCGAAGCACATTTCAAGGGTATTTCCATTCGGAGTATACCAAGAGCTGAAAACGTGCAAGCGGACATTTTAGCGAAGGCTGCTGCCGGAGCTGTGGATGTGCCTGACGAAGCTTTCTATGAGGAGCTCAATATACCTTCGGTGCCACAGTTGCTTCTGCAGAGATTCTCTGCATTCCTAGTGCAGATGGAAAGATTCAATCATAGCAACTCTGCAAGGAGGAACAAATTTGCACGAAGAGCCCCAATTGTCAAGATTAAAGCTCAGAGCAAGAAAACTATCAGTTAATCAACGGTATATTATACAAGGCGGAGTATGTTCCCCTCTACTCCGATGTATATCTCAAGCCGAAGGCCAAGAAATTCTTCGAGAAATTCACGAAGGCTTTGTGGAAGTCATTTAGCCCCTAGAGCTCTGGCAGGAAAAAACACTTCGCCAGGGGCTTTATTGGCCCACAATAACAGCTGATGCGGAGAGCTTGGTCCGCACTTGTCAAGGATGCCAGTGGATGGGTCGACGGAGTCATCGCCCACCAACAGCTCTTCAAGTCATTGCTCCGGTATGGCCTATGGCCAGATGGGGTATGGATCTAATTGGTCCCTTTCCGTTAGCAAGGGAAATCTGAAGTTCGCAGTGGTAGCCATTGAATATTTTTCTAAGTGGGTGGAAGCAGAGCCCTTAACAGCTATCACTTCGAATAATGTACAGAAATTCTTCTGGAAGAACATTATTGCCGGTTCGGAGTGCCTAGATATCTCACAGTTGATAATGGAACACAGTTCGACGCAGAACCCTTCAGGAAGTTTTGCGAAGACCTAGGCATTCAACTATGTTTGCTGCAGTGAGACATCCTCAGTCGAATGGAGCCGTTGAGCGAGCCAATGGAAATATTTTATCAGGGCTAAATCGAAGAATAGTAGGATTATCAAAAGGACTGTGGACCGAAGAGCTTCCGAAGATTCTATGGTCCATTCGGACTACGCAAACAAGGTCCACAGGTTTTACTCCGTTCAGACTACTATTCGGAGATGAAGCAATGACTCCAACGGAGCTCAAAGGGGATCATTTCGCAGCACCGAACCAGACATCGAAGAAGAAAGACAAGCTTCGTTAGATTTGTCAGAAGAAACAAGACTTCGAGCTGTAGCTAATTTATCAAAATATCATCAGCAGACGAAGACTTGGTATGACCCGAAGGTTAAGCTCAGCGAGTTAAGGCCGGGTCATCTTGTTCTACGAAGCATTATAGCACCAGGGAGTTAGGCAATAAATGGGAAGGTCCATATCTAATTGTCCGCTCAGGACGCCCTGGTTCATTAAATTAGCTAATTTAGAAGGTGAAGAGTTAGCACATACTTGGCATGCGGAGCACCTAAAGCGATACTTCGCATAAGGGCTCCTTGTAATTCGCTTGTAATCACCTCTAAATTAATAAAGCATACACCCTGATGGTTGCCTTCCCTTGACACTCCTAGTTTCCCGAGCGGACGCGCTGGTGACAGAAGTCGATCGAGAGGGAAGTGTCATTAAGCTGGGTTGTATTTCCGGACTTCGTACCTATAAAGTCGAAGCCTCCGGTGTGGTGGCTGAATCCATACGGAGCCCCAGCTGATACCTTGTAGGCATCCGTAAAAGACGCCAATCCCAATTCTACGGAGTCCAAGCTTCGGCTGGTAGACTTCCGTTAAAAGAGCCGAAGGTGGCCAAAAATCTGCGGAGTCCAAGCTGCAGCTTGCAGACATCCGTATAAAAGAGCCGAAGGTGGCCAAATTCTGCGAAGTCCAAGCTCCGGCTGGTAGACTTCTAACAAAAAAGAGCCCAAGGTGGCCAAATTCTGCGAAGTCCAAGCTCCGGCTGGTAGACTTCTGCAAAAAAGAGCCCAAGGTGGCCAAATTCTGCGAAGTCCAAGCTCCGGCTGGTAGACTTCTGCAAAAAAGAGCCAAAGGTGGCCAAATTCTGCGAAGTCCAAGCTCCGGCTGGTAGACTTCTGCAAAAATAGCCGAAGGTGGCTACAATTTCTGCGAAATCCAAGCTCGGCTGGTAGCTTTCTGCAAAAACAGCCGAAGGTGGCTAAAGCAAAACAGCATTTAAGCCATGAGCTTCGAATGTCTGTTCATATGCGTCCAAAGTGACAATTTTTTAAGACACTAAGTGTCCTGAAAGTTATCCCAATTGATTTCTTTCATGAAACAAACAAAGGTACAAGTTACCATTCTTCTGACTACAAAGGTCGAAAGACATTTCATAAGATTTCAAAAGATCTTTAAATGACAAGGGGCTCCGAATCCCCAAAAAATTGTACTCCGAAGTTTTTTCTTTGCGCATAACATCTTTGAATACAGTTTCGAAGTTGCTTATACCCAAAGAGGGGCTAGTAATTATGGAGACAATTTTAAATCGGCATTCATTATTGAAACAAATGTGTTTACAGATTACATTATGAAAATTGGTATCTATACCAAGAAGGAATCGGAGACCTCTTCGGTCCCGAGAGCTAGGGGTGGAACGACTAGTTCCAACATCGGAAGTTCTAAGAACTTTACGTTTAACTCTCTTCCTCCCCTTCGAAGCTCTAAAATCCTTCTGTTCTTGTTGAAGCTCGGCCCAAGTTCGAAGCCGCTCGGGGCTTCTCTCCCAGCTTCTAAGATCTTCAGATCTTTTATTTTGGGCTTCACCTTCGTCTTCGGACCAATTAGTGTCTTCAGAAGACGAGGTGTTTGCGTCAATATCTTTATCTTCCTCTTTAATATAAGACAATACGTCTTTGATTACTTCGGGCGCAATAACGCCGGAGTCATCTCGAGGGATAAGGAATCGAGGACGTTTATAACTCTTTAGAAGTTCGAAGGTGTTCCACAGTGAGCGAAGTTCGCTGTTAAGCTCTAACACTTCGATATCTTCCATAAGAGGCAAAGCCTAAAAATATGACAAACAAGATTTTCATTGATAAATATTTACAAGCATCAGCTTTACATAATCAAAAAATCCTAAATAATCCTAAACCTGCGGGTTCGGAGGAGGCTGACTGCTCGAAGCTTGACTCCGAACTTGCTTTTGGCGTTGGCCTTCATCAATCCAAGCCTTGATCGCAGATCGACCTTCGGCTCTCCACGAAGTCTGGAAGGCTCGCCAAGCAGTAGCTACGCCTTCGGAAGGAGTCAAAAGTCTCGCGTCGTCGAAGATGATGGAGCCCTCTGCGCTCGGAGTGATTGTTCGGCCCAAATCCTCGTAGTAGCGAAGTATTCCAAGGGCAGGACACTTGTCCGAGAGTTCTCCATAACGTATGCCTGCCGTCTTCATTTGCTTCGCTGCTCCTTGGATCCTCTTTAGCCGGCGCAGCAGAGTTACATTGTCATCCGAAGGTAGTGATCCAGTAGTACCGAAGTACTCCAAGACACCTAGCATTTGTTCGATGACCTCCGAAGCCACCTTCTCAGACTTGAGCTTTTCTGCATTAAGTGCATCCTTGACCGAAGTCGTTTCTGCTAAAACTCCGGAGATTCTAGCATTCTCCGTAGTCAAAGCATTCTTCTGAGTCCGGAGTTGGCCAGCTTCTTCTTGTAGCCTTACAAGTTCAGACCCTTTGGCAGCATCCTCCGTCCGCAGTCTTTCAATCTCTGCCCGAAGCACAATTCTTTCTGCTTCGAGCTCTTTCTTCGCAGCCTCCAAGCTTTGCCTAGCCCTTCGCTCTGCTAGTATTACATTGTCCATTTGAGCTACTCGACCTTCGGAGAAGTTAAAATTTCTTTGAAGAGTTTCGTTCTCTTCCCGAAGTTGAGCAATTTCGTTTTCGCTCGATAAAGCTGCAGCGCGGGCTAAGACTGCTTGCTAAGAAAAAAAGAAAAACTGGAATAAGAAATTATTCATATAATTCATTATTTGGTTCGAAGATGCTTTATACTGATAAGCTGCTCTTTCCACAGCAATATTAAGCTCCGAACCCTTCGCTCTGCTTAAAAGGGCTACCAGTTCTGTTTCCCCAACTTTGCGACTGGCTTCACCCAAAGGTTTAACCAAAGTCCCAAGTCCGGTTTTCTCCTCCAAAAATGGAGTTATGAGAGGAAGCATTACTAAAGCCTTCTGATCAGCTCTGCTTAGCGAGGGTCCGGAGGGTTCTTCCGAGGCCCTTGGAACTTCTGAAGATGGCCCCCCCTCAGTCGATTCACTTTCATCTGTTGACTCAGATGAAGTCGATCCTTGAGCAGGGAGAGGCTCTATGTGTCTTTTTCCTCTTCCAGGCCCCGGTAGAGTAACCCCCGGTTGTGGCTCCGAAGTCGTCGAAGGTCTTTGATTTGTATCTTCGAGGGATACTTCGACAACAGGAGGCTCTGAAAAAACAAAAATATTACACATTGTATAATTTTGCAAAAATTGATAAGAATTATGCAAAATTTACCTTCGACATTCTCTGGAATATCGAGCATCGGACTGATCGGAGGATCAAAAGTGTAGTCCTCATCCGAATCAGCCGCTAAATCTTGGACTGCAGGAGCATCGTCCTGAAGAGTCCTCGTTACTTCTTCGAGAATCGAAGCCATAGTGACTTCGACTCCACCTTCATCCACAGGAACTCCGGCCTGAGTTGTATCTTCTTGAACTACCGAAGTCATTGGTTGATCAGCATTATCTCCAGACTCCGGTACGTTCGCAGGCACTTCGGCCTCATCTACACCCATAGGGCTTCGATTTGTTCTTCCTGGGTATCCGGAGCTCTTACTTCTTCGATGTTGGCTTGAGGCTCCGGAATACCTGCAGTATCTTCAATGTGAATACTTCGTTGAGTTGCATCTTCATCAATTAATTTTACTAATAAAATACCTTCATCCTCTTTAGAACCAGAAAGTGAGGTTCTTGAGCTTGAAGGAGCAGGATCCAAAGGTGCGAGATTCTTTGGCTTTCGAGCCACCTTCTTCACCGGAGTCTTTGCTGAACCTGAAGCTCCGGCTTCAGCTACTCTTTTCTTGGGGCCTTTCTCCTGAGGCACCCAATCCATCAGAGGGGGTGGAGTTAACTCCAGCATTCCCCATACTCTGTTAAATCGCTCCCAACTTCCGACTAATTTGATTCGCCATTCTTTTTCCGACGGAGTTGGAGCACCCAAAATCTTCTCCGAAGCCCTTACAATTTGCTCTGAAGTAATAGGGGCTGAAGAAGCTAAAAATAATTCGAGTTAGTCTTTCTTCGAAGTAAGTATGTACTATGCATGTTGGTTTCGAAGTTACCTGCAGGGCTCGAAGTATAGTTAATCTTGCGAAGACCGCCTTCCGAGTCATCTTCGAAGACGATAGGCCAGTTGGCCATCAACGGAGGAATTTGCAGTCCGAGGAACTCTTCGGCTAAGTCCCGCATACTCAACCTTCTGCTGATTTTCTGAAGCAAGTTGAGGCGAGCTTCGAGTTGGCCTTCGTCAGGTTGCACTAAGGCTTCCTTCCGGAACTGGATTTCTTTGAGGGGACCGGCCAGAGGACTCCTCACTCCAACTTCGGCATAAAACCACCTCAGAACCCAATCGGTGTACCATCTAGCATTGATGGCCTTAGCAGGGAATTGCAGCGCATATTCATCGCGAAGCCTAAAATTGATGCTTCCGAAGGAAACCACCACTTTCTCACCTCCGGAGCCTACGAAGGTCTTTGGCTGACAAGTTGCTCTATGAAGCGCAGCGAAGATTTCAGCCCTCCCCTCACAACCTTCGGCTCTCAGTGCCCACTCGAAGATAGCTAATCTGGCTACAGCATTCGGAGACAGCTGGGGGAGGGTTACATGAAACAAGTCAAGTACTTCGGCTAAGAAATCCACAGCCGGGAGGCCCAAGCCCGCTTCGAAAAAAGCTTCGAACACTACAACTTCTCCGGGTCTCGGTGATGGAATCGATTCTTTGCCCGGCTTCCGAATCATAACCCCATCACTAATCTTTCCCCCCGCTGTGATTGCCAAAGACTCTTTCTTGCAGGTAGACGGCCCCAACTCAAAAGATTGATCCAAGTACTTAGTTGAGGGTGGGCACAGACCTTGGTTGTCGGGGATTTGGGGATTTCTCCCCCTGCCGCCATGGATATTGTCGCCTGCATCGAGGATGTCGTCGCCAATGTCGTCGCCGCTGCTGCTGCGGCTGCCTGCTGCCGAGCCAAGGCCGAAGGAGGCGCAGATCCCTTGGTCTTCACCATCGCGATTGCCGGATTGATCTGAGGGAATGGAGACTAGGGCTCAAGAACTCGAAGGCTAGGGCTCAAGAACTCAAAGGGCTCAAAAAGCTTTTGACTGAGAAGAAGCGGTGAAAAGGTAATCGGGTAAGTTTTGGGGCTCTTTATTTATAGCCTAATCTTTCCGTTTGTTACCGTTTGGGTTCTGCC
Source organism: Zizania palustris (assembly GCA_019279435.1). Lineage (NCBI taxonomy): Eukaryota > Viridiplantae > Streptophyta > Magnoliopsida > Poales > Poaceae > Zizania > Zizania palustris. The sequence continues at coordinate 4,131 of JAAALK010001506.1, read as the reverse complement.
CTTTCGCATTCCCGCCTGTTATTCTCCTCCGAAAATAACGCCTCATATAACTTCCGTTAGAAACAGAAACTAACGGCTATTTTTCTAAGTCTAAAAGACTTTCGAACTTCCTGAGTCAGTTCTAAGGTAGTTCGAATAGTAATTACCTTATGACTGATTCGAAGCTCATATCTTCATGCATTTTGAAGATAAAACGAAAATCAATAACCCCTATGATTGGTTATCTTTTCTTTCCGTATACTGCTCTCCTAACGTTACAGGTCGAACGGAGAAGCGTATTCGAGGGGCTACTGTTGGGGGAAAATATCTCATCTTCGGGGTTATTGCCAAAGCAGTACGAAGACAACCAACTAGTTCGAAGATTGTCCGAAGACCTTCTTCGAAGATGCTCGGAACCTGGTTCGAAGCCCGAAGACAGGCACTGGTTCGAAGTATGTCTTCGAACCAAAGCCCTTCAGGATCTTTTCTGCCAGCTAAGATGGAAGACTTATCTTCTATCCTATTAGATTAGTCTTTTACTATTTTAGCCCTATTAAGGAAACGAATAGTTTCCTTAATGTCGGTTGTAATAGAAGGGTAAATAGGTCTTTTCCTTAATGTTTAGGCCTATAAATACCCCCCATTTCATCCTGTAATGAGGACCGATTACAAGTGATTCAATACACACTTTCGAACTATTCTAAGCTATTATCCTTTCGGAGGCTTAGAACAGTTTGCTTCGCAAACACTTCGTTGTTAGTTTCTTTTCTACAGAAACCTGTTAGCGTAATCTTTACGCCAACAATATCATTCTATATAAAGTGTCATTGCATATTTATAATCACAGATCCGGTATGAAATTGTACAATATACTATACAATTAGTACATATTCTTTATCTACGCAGTGAGCACTTCCTTGTAGATGTATTCTTTGTAGTGTGCTTGTTGAATTGATACCCCTATTTGTTCCGAAGCGGCGGGAGTATTTTGATATGATACGAGAAGTTGCTCGTGACAGAGCTACATATAATTGTCCATGAGAGAACACCGGGTTCGAGAGGTATATTCCAACATGTGGTATTGTTTGACCTTGTGCTTTATTAATTGTCATTGCAAAACTCACCTAACAGGAAATTGACTCCTCTTAAACTTGCAGGGAACATTTCATCATCGGAAGGGCACAAGGGTATGCGTGGAAGGAAGACTCTCTCAACAGCATTTTTGTCCAATACAATTCAGCATCAATAGTATTTTCTTTGAAATGCTCGGACTATCAACCTAGTCCCATTACATAGACCATTGGCTGAGTCAAGATTTCTGAGCAAAATCACAGGACAATTAACCTTGAGTTTTAATATATGTGGAGGTAACCCATTTGGCGTTAATGAATTCAGGAACTCAGACGGATAATGGTTGCATGGATCATCGATTGCTCGATCATGACTGTGATAAATCATCTCGTCACCAGGAAAACGTTCGATAAGCTTCATGTTTATTGCATCAACGTTCTCATTCCTCGTTGACAAAATAGCTCGAGATGTGATGTAGTCTGCATCAGTCATGTTTGCACCTAACATTGGAAATACCATGTCAATAAGATTATCAATGTCTGATTCTGCACCAGTGTAGGGTACACATATCTCGCCGGGTAAATTTACATAGTCATCATCGAAGGTCTCTTCAATGCCATTGCCAATCCATAGCAGGTAGTCTGAAAACTATATATCTGATCGAGCTCTCATGTTATGGACAAGTCTCAATTGATGCATGTTATCCCATAGGTAAGATCTACGCAAGGTTGCGTTTACAATTTGAGCCCTATTCCCCTTTTCGTATAACTGGAAGAACTTGTCTGAAGTCACCTCCAAAAACCATTGTTTTTCTCCAAATGGTAGATTGGGTTTTTCCATTATGTCCCTCATGATCTTGTCCAACGCCTCTATTGCCTGTCTTTTTGTCATGGAGACTTCATCCCATAATAAGCGAAGCTTTTTGAAAAAGCTTCGCAGTACCACTTTGTTTTTGTGAAGTTACACACCGCATTATCTTGTATGCTTAGTGGTATCTTGAACCTTGAATGAGCAGTCCTACCTCCAGGCATGATGGAAGCAGCAACACCAGATGTTGCAGTAGGAATAGCTATCTTCTCCTCGCTACAGACTTTTGCTAATAAAGCTTTGTACAGAAAGGTCTTTCCTGTTCCTCCTGAGCCATCAACAAAAAATACACCTCCACTATTGTTGTCAACGGATGATAGTATAATATCATAAGCATATCTCTGTTCTGCATTAAGAGAGGGTGCTCGCTAGTAGCTCATTATCCACCTGTATAGAGGACTCTTCACAAATCTCCCTCACCTCACCCGCCATGGTGTCATATGATTCATCAATTTCTGGAAGAGGAAATGATGTTATCTCTTTACCCATTGACTGAAGCAATTTTCTGATATCCAATAACACCAATTGTTCAACTGCATATGAATTCATCTAGGATCGTCGGATGTCATCAGACATTGCTTCGAAGTGTGTGTTCCAGAGTCGACGCACATCGCTAGGTTCACAATAAACCAATATTGTAGCAAACAACCTTCGGAGGGATGAAGGCATATGAAAAACTTCAGCTTCAGAGAGGCACTCATCAATGCTGTTATCTGACTCAATAATACCTCTTTTCTCAGCGCTTTCTCGAAATGTAGGGTATACAATACCATCATGTCCTCAAATGAAGTAGCACCAACCACATGGTTTAATAGCACCCTCAAGTAGTATCTCTCTCCCTCTACTGGGTGTGCTGAGATGATCCTCCCAATCTGCGTGCTTCGCAGGCCCGGCCCCGGGGGGGTGCCAAAGGAGCGGCCGAACAGGGCCCATGAGGCCAGGGGGCCCATCTCCAAATAGGTTAGCAGGTATAGTAATACAGCCCAAGACTGGTATTGCCGTCCGCCGCCGTCTGCGTACAACACTACGATGATCCAGCTTCCGCGACTTAGCCTTCTGCGCGAGCGGCGAGCACGAGGGTTTCTGCCGTGATTGGCGAGTGGCGACTCCGCAGGTCGGCAGGTGCGAGCGATCGCCGATCGGCGTCGGCCGTCGGTTGGACCTGTCTTCTCCATCGACTCCACTCTCCACGGCAACAGTACGACTTCACGGCCTGCATCTTCTGGTTGTTCTTCGTGTACAGTACAGAGGTAAAAACTGCTTTTGTCCCTAATCCTTATTCAGTTATTCTCAATTAATTTAGGTTTGGGATTTAGGAACTTCATATGATGCAGCAGCGATCTGTGATCATGTTAAATTATATGGTATAATTTTATTTAATAATTACTTACTACTTGTCTAAACTTATATAGTGAACTCATGTTGCCCAAAAAGCATGCATCTGGAAGTGAGAAAAGAAAAAAGAAGAGAAGGATAGAGGAATTCAAAGAATCGCAAAGAGGAGCTCTTGACAAATTTTTTAAGAGCAATGGAAGCACTATAGCAAATCCAGATGAGTGGGCAATAGTTCCTGTGGAGGAACAAACTATACATCTAGAAGATGAAGACCCTATAGAAGATAATATTGGCATCGACACGGATGATAATAATGTGAGTGACCATGAGCCCATATTTAATTCTCCTACGACGGAATCTACTCATGTTGATGAAGAACCAGTTTTTACTATTGATATGTATGATCCAGTAAATTGGGATAAACTTGATAATAAATTAAGAGACACATTAGTGGAGAAGGGGCCTATAAGAGAAGAAAATATTGTGTTTCCTATGGATGCGAGATCAAGACATTTTGCATACACTCATTATTCTAGAAGAATGAGCAATGAGAAGTTCATGATAGGAAATGGTTGGTCTATTCAAAAAGTGTTGACAAAGTGTTTTGCTTTTGTTGTAAGTTGTTTGGTTCTAGCAACATCAAGAGTTCATTGGGGCATGATGGCTTTAGAGATTGGAGCCATGTTAGTGAGAGACTAAAAGAGCATGAAGTTAGCGTGGATCATATGACCAATATGAACTCTTGGAATGAATTGAGAGTTAGATTAAGCAAACATGAAACAATTGATAAAGAGTTGCAGCATCAAATCACAAAGGAGAAAGAACGCATAAGGCTAGTTCTACAGAGAATTGTTGCCATTGTGAAGTTTCTTGGTAAAC
>JAAALK010001372.1:0-12110 GCA_019279435.1 Zizania palustris | reverse complement strand
ATCAAATCGCAAGCTTAGCAAGATTTTGTAGCAGAATGGACTCCGCCTGCAAATTTGGTTCCGGAAAAGTCAAGTGACGGAGTTTGGACTGTTTATTCCGATGGGGCTTTCCAAGCATCCGGAGCAGGCATTGGAGCAGTATTAATTTCACCTTCAGGGCAAAGAGCAATGTACTCCGCAAGACTCAACTTTAAGTCTACCAATAATATAGCGGAGTATGAAGGAATTTTATTGGGACTCCGAAAAGCACGTGCTCTAGGGGCTACAAGAATTATTATAAAGACAGATTCTTAGATAGTAGCAGGGCACGTAGATAAAAGTTTCCAGGTTCGGCATCCACAGCTTGCAAAGTACTTAGAAGAAATCCGTAAAATTGAAGCACACTTCAAGGGTATTTCCATTCGGAGTATACCAAGAGCAGAAAATGTGCAAGCGGACATCTTAGCAAAAGCTACAGTCGGAGCTGTGGATGTACCAGAAGAAGCTTTCTATGAGGAGCTCAGTATACCTTCGGTGCCACAAATTCCCTCTGCAGAGATTCTTTGCATTCCTAGTACGGATTGGAAAAATTCAATCATGGAACTTTTACAGGGAGGAAAAAATTTGCCTGAAGAGCCACAACTATCAAGATTAAAGCTTAGAGCTAGAAATTATCAAATAATCAACGGTATTTTATACAAGGCCGGAGTATGTTCCCCTCTACTCCGATGTATATCTCAAGCCGAAGGTCAGGAAATTCTTCGAGAAATTCATGAAGGCCTTTGTGGTAGCCATTTAGCCCCGCGAGCTTTGGCAGGAAAAACACTTCGCCAGGGGCTTTACTGTCCTACAATAACAGCTGATGCGGAGAGCATAGTCCGCACTTGTCAAGGATGCCAGTGGATGGGTCGACGAAGTCATCGCCCACCAACAGCTCTTCAAGTCATTGCTCTGGTATGGCCTATGGCCAGATGGGGTATGGATTTAATTGGACCCTTTCCAGTAGCCAAGGGAAATCTGAAGTTCGCAGTGGTAGCTATTGAATATTTTTCTAAGTGGGTGGAAGCAGAGCCCTTGACAGCTATCACTTCGAACAATGTACAGAAATTCTTTTGGAAGAACATCATTTGCCGGTTCGGAGTGCCTAGACAACTCACAGTTGATAATGGAACACAGTTCGATGCAGAACTCTTCAGGAAGTTTTGCGAAGATCTAGGCATTCAGTTATGTTTTGCTGCAGTGAGGCATCCTCAGTCTAATGGAGCCGTAGAACGAGCCAATGGAAATATTTTGTCAGGGCTAAATCGAAGGATAGTAGGATTAGCAAAGGGACTGTGGACCGAAGAGCTTCCGAAGATTTTGTGGTCCATTTGGACTACGCAAACAAGGTCCACAGGTTTTACTCCATTCAGACTACTATTCAGAGATGAAGCTATGACTCCAACGGAGCTCAAAGGAGGATCATTTCGCAGCACCGAACCGGAGATTGAAGAAGAAAGACAAGCTTCGCTAGATTTATCAGAAGAAACAAGACTTCGAGCTGTGGCAAATTTATCAAAGTATCATCAGCAGACGAAGGCTTGGTTTGACCCGAAGGTTAAGCTCAATGAACTAAGACCGGGTCATCTTGTTCTACGAAGACTTATAGCGCCAGGGAAGTTAGGAAATAAATGGGAAGGTCCATACCTAATTGTTCGTTCAAGGCGCCCTGGCTCTTTTAAATTAGCTAATTTAGAAGGTGAAGAGTTAGCACATACTTGGCATGCGGAGCACCTAAAGCGATACTTCGCATAAGGGCTCCTTGTAATTCACTTGTAATCATCTTCTAAATTAATAAAGCATATGATCCTGATAATGCCTTCCCCTCATAGACTTCCAGCTTCCGAGTGGACGCACTGGAATCGCGGGGTCGACCGAGAGGGAAGTGTCATGAAGCTGGATCGTATTTTCGGATTTCGAACCATTGGTTCGAAGCTTCCGACGTGGGGGCTGACATAATCCGGAGTCCAAGCCACCGGCTTGTAGGCATCCGTAAAAGAGCCCAAAACCACATCATACGGAGTCCAAGCCATTGGCTGGTAGACTTCCGTAAAAAGAGCCGAAGGTGGCCAAAACATGCGGAGTCCAAGCCATTGGCTGGTAGACTTCCGTAAAAAGAGCCGAAGGTGGCCAAATCTTGCGAAGTCCAAGCCATTGGCTGGTAGACTTCCGCAAAAAGAGCCGAAGGTGGCCAAAATATACGGAGTCCAAGCCATTGGCTGGTAGACATTCGTAAAAAGAGTCCAAAAAGACCATTGCAAACTCCGAGCCATTGGTTCGACAGAGATCGCAAAAAAGAGCCGAAGGTGGCTAAAGCAAAACAGAGTTTGAGCCATGAGCTTCGAATGTCTGTTAACACAGTCCAAAGTGACAAATTATCTAAGATACTAAGGTATCTTGAAAGTTATCTCAAGTGATTTCTTTCAAAAAACAAAGGTACTAAGTTGCCATTCTTCAAACTACAAATAGTCGAAGACATCTTATAAGATCTTTAAATCGCAGAGGGGCTCCGAACCCCCAGAAAATTGTACTCCGAAGTTTTTTCTTTGCGCATAACCATCTTTGAATACAGTTCGAAGTTGCTTATACCCAAAGAGGGGCTAGTAAATATGGAGACAATTTTAAATAGGTATTCATTATTCAAACGAATGTGTTTACATATTACATCATGAAAAATTGGTATCTATACCAAGAAGGAATCGAAGACCTCTTCGGTCCCTAGAGCTAGGGGTGGAACGACTAGTTCCAGCGCCGGGAGTTCTAACAACTTTGCGTTTAACTCTCTTGCCCCCTTCGAAGCTCTAAAATCCTTCTGTTCTTGTTGAAGCTCGGCCCAAGTTCGAAGCCGTTCGGGGCTTCTTTCCCAGCTTCCAAGTTCTTCAGGCTTTTTATTTTGAGTTTCATCTTCGTCTTCAGACCATATAACGTCTTCAGAGGACGAAGTGTTTAAGTTAACCTCTTTCTCTTCCTCTTTAATATAAGACAGTATATCTTTGATTACTTCGGGTGCAATTACACTGGAGTCATCTCGAGGAATTAGAAATCGAGGACGTTTATAAGCTTTTAGAAGATCGAAGTTGGTCCATAATGAGCGAACTTCGTCGTTAAAGTCTAACACTTCGATATCTTCCGTAAGAGGCAAAGCCTAAAATATGACAAACAAATTTTCATTGATAAATGTTTATAAACATAAAGCTTTACATGGCCAAAAATCCTAAGGTATTTCTAAACCTGCGGGTTCGGAGGAGGCTGACTGCTTGAAGCTTGGGTCCGAACATGCTTCTGGCGTTGGCCTTCGTCGATCCAAGCCTTGATCGCGGAACGACCTTCGGCTCTCCATAAAATTTGGAAGGCTCGCCAGGCAGCAGCCACACCTTCGGAAGGTGTTAGAAGTCGCTCGTCGTCAAAGGTGATTGGGCCCCCTCCTGCGTCCGAAGTTATCGATCGACCCAGATCTTCGTAGTAGCGAAGTAGGCCGACAGCAGCCACTTGTCCGGAGAGTTCTCCGTATCTAATGCCCGCTGTCTTCATCTGCTTCGCCACTCCTTGGATCCTTTTCAACCGGCACAGAAGAGTGATGTTATCGTCAGAAGGAAGTATCCCAGTAGTACCGAAGTACTCCAGGACACCTAACAACTGATTCATAACTTCCATAGCCACCTTCTCAGACTTCAGCTTGTCTTCGTTCAACGCGTCCTTCGTCGAAGTGACTTCGCCCAGAACCCCAGAAAGTCTAGCATTTTCAGTGGTTAAAATATTCTTTTGGTTTAACAGCTGGCTAGCTTCCTCTTGGAGTCTGACAAGCTCGGACCCCACAGTAGCGTGCTCCGCTCGCAGCTTTTCAACTTCTGCTCGAAGCACAATTCTTTCTGCTTCGAGCTCTTTATTCGCAGCCTCCAAACTTTGCCTGGCCCTTCGCTCTGTTGACACTATATTGTCCATTTGAGCCACTCGACTTTCGGAGATGTTAAGATATCTTTGAAGGACATTATTTTCCTCCCGAAGACGAGCGATCTCTTCATCATTGTATATATTCGCAGCTCGGGCCAAAACAGTTTGCTGCAAAAATATAAACTAAGGTAAATATTTATTCGTAGATGAATTTTATGATATTTCGCAGGTGCTCCATACCTGGTACTGCACGTTCTATAGCGGCATTAAGCTCCGTCCTGTCCGCTTTGCTCAGAATGGACACTAAGTTGGTCTCCCCAATGTCACGGCTAGCTCGATCCAAAGGTTCGAGCAAAGTCCGAAGACCAGTTGTTTGCCCTAAGAAAGGAGCTAGCAAGGGGAGCATACTTATTGCCTGTTGGTCATCTTCGTCCAGCGAAGGACCGGAGCGTTGGCTTGTGGTCTTCGGCGCCACTGGAGACTGACCCTCCCCGGAAGATTGACTCTCGTCTGTTGAATCAGACGGAGTTGATCCGGAACTCGCAGCAGGGAGGGGCTCTATATGTCTTTTGCCTCTTCCAGGTCCCTTTTGAGTAACTCTCTGGGCTGGCTCCGAAGTCGTCGAAGGTCCAGGAATTATTTCTTCTTGGCGGACCTCTTCCATAGGAGTGGACTCTGTAAAAAAAAGTATTATACATTGTATAAATATACAAAACAAACATAAAAGAGTTATTCGAAGTCTACCTTCGACATTTTGCAGAGGAGTCATCATCGGACTGTTCGGCGGATCGAAGGCTAGATCTTTATCCGAATCAGCCGTTAAGTCTTGGACTGCAGGAGCATCGTCCCGAGCAGTCCTTGTTGCCTCTTCGGGAATCGAAGCCATAGTGACTTCGACCCCACTTTCATTTACAGGAACTTCGTCCTGAGAGATATCTTCCTGAACTGCCGAAGTCCTTGGTTGCTCAAGATTATCTCGAGACTCCGACACGTTCGCAGGCACTTCGGCTTGTGCATTCCTTTGAGTTTCATCTTCTTCTATTAGACGCACAAGCAATCTCCCTTCATCCTCTTGGGAGTCAGAAACTGAAGCCCTTGAGCTCGAAGGTGCAGGATTCGAAGGTGTAAGATTTTTTGGCTTCCGCGCCACCTTCTTCACCGGAGTCTTGGCGGAGCTCGAAGTCCCAGCTTCGGCTTTTCTCTTCTTGGGTCCTTTCTCCGAAGGCACCCAATCCATCAAAGGGGGCAGAGTGATTTCCAGCATTCCCCATACTCTGTTAAATCTCTCCCAACTCCCGACCAACTTAATTCTTCATTCTTTTTCGGTCGGAGTTGGAGCGCCCAAAATCTTCTCCGAAGCCCTTATGATTTGCTCCGAAGTAACAGGGGCTGAAGAAGCTAAAAAAATAAATCAAGTTAGTTTTTCTTCGAATGAATATGCATAATACATGTTGTCTTCGAAGTTACCTGCAGAGCTCGAAGTCAAGGTGATCTTTCGGAGACTGCCTTCCGAATCCTCTTCGAAGATGATAGGCCAGTTGGCCATCAGTGGAGAAATTTGTAACCCGAGGAATTCTTCGGCTAAGTCTCGCATGCTCAACCTTCGGCTGATCCTCTGAAGTAGGTTGAGGCGAGCTTCGAGCTGACCTTGGCCTGGATACACTAAGGCTTCCTTCCGGAATTGGATTTCTTTCAAAGGTCCAGCCAGAGGATTGCTTGCCCCAACTTCGGCATAGAACCATCTCATGACCCAGTCTGTGTACCATCTTGCATTGATGGCCTTAGCAGGGAATTGAAGGGCATATTCGTCCCGAAGCCTAAAATTGATGCTTCTGAAGGCTACCACTACTTTTTCACCTCCGGGACCTACGAAGGTTTTTGGCTGGCATGAGGCTCTATGTAGCGCAGCGAAGATCTCTGCCCTCCCCTCACAACCTTCGGCTCTCAGTGCCCATTCGAAGATAGCCAGTCGAGCTACTGCGTTCGGAGATAATTGAGGGAGGGTGACATGAAATAAATCGAGTACCTCTGCCAGGAAGTCAACTGCTGGGAGGCCCAAGCCGGCTTCGAAGAAGGCTTCGAAGACAACCACTTCTCCGGGCCTTGGTGACGGGATGAGTTCTTTTCCGGGCTTGCGAATCATAACTCCGGTGCTAATCTTCCCTTCTACTGCGATTGCCAGTGATTCCCTCTTGCAGGTAGAAGATCCTAGTTGAAAAGACTGGTCCAGATACTTCGTTGATGGCGGGCAGAGACTTTGATCATCGATTTTTTGGGGATTTCTCCCTCCTGCCGCCATGGATGTCGTTGCCGATGCCGGAGGTGCCGTCGCCAACACCGCAGCCACTACTGCTGCAGCCGCCTGCTGCCGAGCCAAGGTCGACGGGGCTTCAGAACCCTTGGTCTTCACCATTGCAGTCGCTGGGTTACCTTGGGGAAAATGGAGGCTAGGGCTCAAAGAACTCAAAGGGCTCAGAAGGTGTTTGTTTGCGAGAGAGCAGTGAAAAGGTAACTGGGTAAGTTCTAGGCCATCTATTTATAGCCTAGACTTTACATTTTTACCGTTAGTACATGCCGTTTCACATTCCCGCCCGTTACTTTTCTCCGAAATTAACGCATTCTACGATTTCCGTTAGGAACAGAAAGCTAACGGCTATTTCCTCTAAGTCTAAAAGACTTTCGAACTTCCTGAGTCGGTTCTAAGATAGTTCGAAAGTAATTGTCTTAAGACTGATTCGGATTTTATATCTTTGTACATTTCGGAGATGAATTGAAATCTAATAACCCCTATGTCTGGTTATTTTTTCCTTCCGTATACTGCTCTCCTAACATTACAGGTTAAATGGAGAAGCGTATTCGAGGGGCTACTGTTGGGGGAAAATATCTCATCTTCGGGGTTATTGCCGCAACAGCATGAAAGCAGATAATGGATTCGAAGGTTTCCAGACGTCCATCTTCGAAGATACCCTGAGTCAAGCTTGAAGTACGAGGATAGGCATTGGTTCGGAGTACATCTTCGAACTAAGGCTCTTCGAGATCTTTATTGCCAGCTAAGATGGAAGATTTATCTTTTATATTATTAGATTAGTCTTTTACCATTTTAGCCCTATCAAGGGTACCGAATAGTTTCCACTATGTCGGTTGTAATAAAGGGGTAAATAGGTCTTTTCCTTAATATTTGGGCCTATAAATACCCCCCATTTCACCCTGTAATAGGGACCGAATACAAATTATTCAATACACACATTCGAACTATTCTAAGTTATTATCCTTTCGGAGGCTTAGAACAGTTCATTTCACAAACACTTCGTTTGTTAGTTTCTAATCTATAGAAACCTGTTAGCGTAATCTTTTACGCCAACACTACCTATTCCTGTCAGAGGCCAGTCGGACCGGCCGTGCAGAGCCAGTTAGACTAAAGTCCTCCAACAGAGGGGTCCGATGCGTGAACACCTCCAGCGCGCGAAAGGCTTTGGTGCGAGGGATCTAGCGCATATGGCCCTCTGGCAGACGAAGGACTCTGGCACAAAGGTTTTGGCACTCAGCAGCCTTTGGTGGGCGAAGAGCTCCGGCATGAGGCCTCCGGTGCGCAGCATGTTAGTTCAGAGCCTCTGGGTTCGGGTGAAAGAGAAACTTCAAGCACCAGCTTCCTTTGTATAAAAAATCTGCCCTTTTTAACTTGATAGTCAGATGCTTGTTGAGCCAAGTGATTTGCTACTTAATTGGCTTCTCTAGACACATGTGAAATCTCTAAATCATCAAGAGTAGCAATTATGTCTAGACATTTATCTAAGTAGCTATCTAGCAAACCATTAATACATTGGGCATCTTTAGCTACTTGCTGAACTACTAATAGTGAATCACCGTATGCATGAACATATTTAACATCAATGGAGCTTAACAATTCAAGTCCTAGCAACAAAGCTTCATATTTGGCTTGATTATTAGTACAAGGAAATTCTAACCGGGCTGAGGTCTCGAAACTCAAACCGCTAGGTGATATGAGCACAACTCAAACACCTTGGCTATTCTTGCAAGCCGAACCATCAAAGTAAAGTTTACATGGTACCACCTCAATCAAAGTAGTATCACTACTCCAATTGACATCTACATGGTGATCAACTATAAAATTTGCGACAACTTGCCCTTTCATAGCTTTCAGGGGTTCATAAGTCAAATCGTACTCAATCAAAGCATAAGCCCACTTTCTGATTCTCCCACTCAGAATCGGCTTTTGCAACATGTATTGTATGACATCAGTTTGACAAGTAGAAATACATGTGCAGATAGAAGATAGTGGCGGAGTTTGGTACATGCATAATAAAGTGATAAACATAAATGCTCTAAGAACATGTACCTCATCTTGGCATCCAATAGGTGGTGACTTAAGAATGTGATGATGTACTCTTTTCCCTCTACTTCCTGAGTTAGCACAACTCTTATCACGCTATCTTCTGCAGCAACATATAGCCGAAACGGAATCTCAGCTTTTGGTGCTCTTACCACATGTGGTGATGACAAGCACTCTTTAATCTTCTCAAAACCGCATTGCTGGCTTTCCCCCAAGTGAATTTGTCTTTGTTCTTTAACCAAAGTATGGGGACAAAAGCATCGATCTTGCTAGACAAGTTAGATATAAAGCGACGCAAATAATTTACCTTGCCTAGCAACTTTTGCTCATCTCTCTTATATGTCGGCGCTTCAAAGTTCTTAATCTTCTCAAGCCTCTTAGGATCAATATCAATACCTCTTTCATGAATCATGAATCCTAAGAACTTGCCTACCAACACACCAAAAGCACACTTGAGTGGATTCATCTTTAAGCCATACTGACACATCCTATCAAAAGCAACTCTCAAATCGGCTAAATGGTTTCCCATAGCATCTGATTTGACTACAACATCATCTATGTAGACCTCTAGCATAACTCCTAGCAAGTCATGAAAAATCAAGTTCATGGCACGTTGATATGTAGCGCCAGCATTCTTTAAACCAAAAGTCATTACAACCCACTCAAACAAGCCGACAAAACTAGGGCATCGAAAGGATGTCTTATAGACGTCCTCTTTGGCCATAAAGATTTGATTATAACTAGCATTGCCATCAAGAAAACTTAGTACCTTATGTCCTAAAGCATCATTGATGAACACGCCGGCTATCGGCATGGGATACTCATCCTTCGGAGTGGCCTTGTTCAAATCCCTAAAATCAATACACATGTGAATCTTGACACTCCCTTTCTTTTCTACAGGTACAATGTTAGCAACCCATTCAGCATACCTGCATGGCCTAATAAACTCAACCTTGAGTAATCATTCTATCTCTTCTTTAACTCGGTCATACATGACCGAATTAAAGCGACGAGGGGGTTGTTTATAAGGCCTAAACCCGGGTTTGATAGGCAGTTGATGCTCCACGAGCTCGCGACTTAGTCCGGGCATCTCAATGTATTCCCATGCAAAACAATCGACATACGACCGAAGTAACTTTATTACTTTGGTCTTTTCATCAGCCTACAAATTTTGATTTACAAAAATCGACCTCAGAATACTACCATCGCCTATATCGACCTCTTCTAGAGGGTTAGTCGACGCAAAACCTTGACATAACGTTTCTACTTCGCTAAAATCTTCAATGGCTTCGGCAATACCGTCTTTAGAAGACCGATATTGCTCTACACGAGATTTTAGCCAATCAAGATTACTTTTACTAGACATGATTACTAATTTAGAGACAGGTGCACTACACCAGCTGGCTTTATAGACACTGGAACAAAACATCCCTCAGACACACTAACAAATTCATAGTCTGAGAGATCTCTACCTGACAAACATTCTACCTTATCATGGACGTTGTCAATAGACACATTCGCCAACACCACCTGGGCCGAAGTATCTGCTAGTACAACTTCTACGTCATCACCGTCCCACTGGATCAAGCACTACTGCAAAGTAGACAGGATACAACAATTCGCGTGGATCCAATCACACCCAAGTAGTACGCTGTAGTTACCTTGCACATCGATGATGAAGAACGCCATCGACAACATCTTGTTGTCGACCGTCAGCTCCAAAGAAAGCACACCCTTGGCCTCAGAGCTCTCGTCGTTGAAGTTGTTGAGCATCAAGTTGGTCCTCATAAAGTCATCTTCATTCTTGCCAAGCTTCTTCAGTAGAGAGTACGACATTAAGTTGACGGTGGTGCCTCCATCTACAAGCATCCTCGAGATCAGCTTCCCATCGATGTGTCCCTTGACGTAGAGGGGCTTCAGGTGACGAGTCGTATCCTCAGTATTTTCGAAAATAGCCTTCCGTGGGCCTAGGCTCAACTGAGCGACCTTGGCCTCGTCCTGTGGCAAAGCAAACTCAGCAGGTAACATGATGATGTTTATGTCCATTGTCTGCGGAGAGGGCCCCTTAGAGACTGGCGTGTAGTCACCGTCGCTTGGAGTCAGAGCAGGGTTGTTTACGGCAACTGACTTTGGCTTCCAAACCTGCTTTGCTACTGATCGGGGACGGATCTCCTCAAAAAGAGTGTCCCGCTCATCCTCGGCTTTCTTCTCACGCATCTACTAGGCTCTAAGACATTGTAGCCACCTCTTCTATGATACGGACATGCCCCGGGGTGCCTACGAAGGCTGCAGATTGGTGTCGGGTGCTACAAACTTGTTTCTTTGGGGGCTATATAGGCTAGTATTGTGTGTTTGTGCCTGTCGAAGCCTTCTTTCTGCACATTGTCGGTCCGACTGGCTTCGATGGGCTGGTCTGACCGAAGTGTGCTGGATTCCTAGAACGAGGTGGTCAGACCGAAAGGGGTAGGTCGATCAGTCTTCGGTGGAGGGGGTGGTCAGACCGGCCCAAAGGCCATGGTCAAACCTGTGAAGCCTCCTTTGGCAGGCTTTAGGAACTTACCTATGTCGCACTCTAGAGGGGGTCCCTCTGGGATTGGGACTTCCTGGGACCCCACATTGACTATGATGACTTCAGAGCTCCTCTCTATCACACCTTCATGACCGCCTTCGCTGGCTTCGTTCTGAGGGTGTCGCCCCTATGGCACCACAGACAACCGGCTGAAAATGCTATCCTTCGATGTGCAGACCTGTCCTTGCCAATCATAAAACTCTGAAGGCATGAAGGGAGTGGTGAAGTACGGAGTAGGGTATCTTGGAGGTAGAACGTAGATCAGAGGCCACGGTGCTACTGTCCAATGGTATGGTGGAGGTAGTGGGGGTTCTAGTGGCTTCTCCCATTGCAGACCGAACCCACCATTCAAAGGGGGTTCGGCCATACCGGAGGGGCGCTAGACCAGATTGGAGAAGGGTCCGTCCATATCGGAGGAGTCTCCGGGCAGGTTGAAGGGGCTTTCGATCGCTTTGGAGGAGGGCTCGACCTCCTCGGAT
The DNA here is from genome assembly GCA_019279435.1 of Zizania palustris. Classification (NCBI taxonomy): domain Eukaryota; kingdom Viridiplantae; phylum Streptophyta; class Magnoliopsida; order Poales; family Poaceae; genus Zizania; species Zizania palustris. Next base: position 802 of record JAAALK010001372.1, on the reverse strand, counting down.
GGGGGTTCGGCCTCCTCGGAGGGTTCAGCCTCTTCGGGGGGTTCGGCCAAACGCTGATCTATTCGGCCCTCCATTTATGCTTCTCGAGCAGCATGTGATATGTCACCTTCGGCTTCTTGCGAGTCTTAGCTGAAGATGACGCTGTGATGTTTATCTTCCACACCCCCACCTCAGGGTTCTTTGGCACAAGTGTGTGTGTGAGGCTCCCCGATCATGACCTCCTTCCCATTAGCGGACCTGGCCTGCTCAGGCCGAATCAGCACCTTCTTCCCATCAAGATCGATAGTGTTCAAGGGGAAGGGGTCCTTGTCGAGCTTCATCTTGGGATTTGTATCCAACTTCAATCATCCGTCTTTTATGGCCGATTGAACCTACCAACGAAAAACATCGCAATCGTTAGTAGAATGGGAATTAGAATCATGCAACTTACAATAAGTCCACTTCTTCAAGTCATCGACAGTCGGAATGACGTGGCCCTTTGGTAACCTGATAAGATTGTTGTTGCGGGAGATAATCCCGATGGCCGGGGGGCCCACAGCCTGAGGATTTGAAGCCAAGAATACCGGAGACCACCCTCCGGGAGAGGGCTGCCGGAGGCCGCCCCTCGGGAGAAGGCTGCCGGAGGCCGCCCTCGGCCGCCCTCCGGGAGAAGGCTGTCGGAGGCCGCCCTCCGGGAGAAAGCTGCGGAGGCCGCCCCCCAGGAGAAGGCTGTCGGAGGCCGCCCCCTGGGAGAAGGTTGCCGGAGGCAGTCCTTCGGAAGAAGGTTGTCGGGGACCGCCTTCCGGGAAGAAATTGTCGAGTG
>JAAALK010001373.1:0-12196 GCA_019279435.1 Zizania palustris | reverse complement strand
GTTGCCACCCGTAATGTGCAACAATGAAAACTTTGCTTCCGGAAAAAAAAGGTTCATTAACATGCCCAATCATCCAAATATGTTGTAATAGTTCCGAAGGAGGTGATTCTGTAGTTTCCGTTCATGACACAAATGTTGCGAAAACGTCGCCACCCGTAATGTGCAAGAATCAAAAGTTCGCTTCCGGAACAAAAAGGTTCATTAACATGCCCAATCATCCTAATATGGTGTAATAGTACCGAAGGAGGTATTTTGGGCGTTTCCGTTCACGATACGATTGTTGATAAAACGTTGCCACCCGTAATGTGCAAGAATCAAAAGTTTGCTTCCAGAACAAAAAGGTTAATTAACATGCTCCATCATCCAAATATGGTGTAATAGTTTCCGAAGGAGGTGTTTCTAGAGTTTCGTTCATGACACAAATGTTGTGAAAACATCGCCACCCGTAATGTGCAAGAATCAAAAGTTCGCTTCTGGAACAAAAAGGTTCATTAACATGCCCAATCATCCTAATATGGAGTAATAGTACCAAAGGAGGTGTTTATGAAGTTTCCGTTCATTACACGAATGCTACGAAACAGTGGCCACCCGTAATGTGCAAGAATCAAAAGTTTGCTTCCGGAACAAAAAAGGTTCATTAACATGCCCAATCATCCAAATATGGTGTAATAGTTCCGAAGGAGGTGTTTCTGTAGTTTCCGTTCATGACACAAATGTTGCGAAAAACAGTCGCCACCCGTAATATGCAAGAATCAAAAGTTCGCTTCCGGAACAAAAAGGTTCATTAACATGCCCAATCATCCTAATATGGTGTAATAGTACCGAAGGAGGTATTTTGGGCGTTTCCGTTCACGATACGATTGTTGATAAAACGTTGCCACCCGTAATGTGCCAGAATCAAAAGTTTGCTTCCAGAACAAAAAGGTTAATTAACATGCTCCATCATCCAAATATGGTGTAATAGTTCCGAAGGAGGTGTTTCTAGAGTTTCCGTTCATGACACAAATGTTGTGAAAACATCGCCACCCGTAATGTGCAAGAATCAAAAGTTCGCTTCTGGAACAAAAAGGTTCATTAACATGCCCAATCATCCTAATATGGAGTAATAGTACCGAAGGAGGTGTTTATGAAGTTTCCGTTCATTACACGAATGCTACGAAACAGTGGCCACCCGTAATGTGCAAGAATCAAAAGTTTGCTTCCGGAACAAAAAGGTTCATTAACATGCCCAATCATCCAAATATGGTGTAATAGTTCCGAAGGAGGTGTTTCTGTAGTTTCCGTTCATGACACAAATGTTGCGAAAACGTCGCCACCCGTAATGTGCAAGAATCAAAAGTTCGCTTCCGGAACAAAAGGTTCATTAACATGCCCAATCATCCTAATATGGTGTAATAGTACCGAAGGAGGTATTTTGGGCGTTTCCGTTCACGATACGATTGTTGATAAAACGTTGCCACCCGTAATGTGCCAGAATCAAAAGTTTGCTTCCAGAACAAAAAGGTTAATTAACATGCTCCATCATCCAAATATGGTGTAATAGTTCCGAAGGAGGTGTTTCTAGAGTTTCCGTTCATGACACAAATGTTGTGAAAACATCGCCACCCGTAATGTGCAAGAATCAAAAGTTCGCTTCTGGAACAAAAAGGTTCATTAACATGCCCAATCATCCTAATATGGAGTAATAGTACCGAAGGAGGTGTTTATGAAGTTTCCGTTCATTACACGAATGCTACGAAACAGTGGCCACCCGTAATGTGCAACAATGAAAACTTTGCTTCCGGAAAAAAAGGTTCATTAACATGCCGAATCATCCAAATATGTTGTAATAGTTCCGAAGGAGGTGATTCTGTAGTTTCCGTTCATGACACAAATGTTGCGAAAACGTCGCCACCCGTAATGTGCAAGAATCAAAAGTTCGCTTCCGGAACAAAAAGGTTCATTAACATGCCCAATCATCCTAATATGGTGTAATAGTACCGAAGGAGGTATTTTGGGCGTTTCCGTTCACGATACGATTGTTGATAAAACGTTGCCACCCGTAATGTGCAAGAATCAAAAGTTTGCTTCCAGAACAAAAAGGTTAATTAACATGCTCCATCATCCAAATATGGTGTAATAGTTCCGAAGGAGGTGTTTCTAGAGTTTCCGTTCATGACACAAATGTTGTGAAAACATCGCCACCCGTAATGTGCAAGAATCAAAAGTTCGCTTCTGGAACAAAAAGGTTCATTAACATGCCCAATCATCCTAATATGGAGTAATAGTACCGAAGGAGGTGTTTATGAAGTTTCCGTTCATTACACGAATGCTACGAAATCGTTGCCACCCGTAATGTGCAACAATGAAAACTTTGCTTCCGGAAAAAAAGGTTCATTAACATGCCGAATCATCCAAATATGTTGTAATAGTTCCGAAGGAGGTGATTCTGTAGTTTCCGTTCATGACACAAATGTTGCGAAAACGTCGCCACCCGTAATGTGCAAGAATCAAAAGTTCGCTTCCGGAACAAAAAGGTTCATTAACATGCCCAATCATCCTAATATGGTGTAATAGTACCGAAGGAGGTATTTTGGGCGTTTCCGTTCACGATACGATTGTTGATAAAACGTTGCCACCCGTAATGTGCAAGAATCAAAAGTTTGCTTCCAGAACAAAAAGGTTAATTAACATGCTCCATCATCCAAATATGGTGTAATAGTTCCGAAGGAGGTGTTTCTAGAGTTTCCGTTCATGACACAAATGTTGTGAAAACATCGCCACCCGTAATGTGCAAGAATCAAAAGTTCGCTTCTGGAACAAAAAGGTTCATTAACATGCCCAATCATCCTAATATGGAGTAATAGTACCGAAGGAGGTGTTTATGAAGTTTCCGTTCATTACACGAATGCTACGAAACAGTGGCCACCCGTAATGTGCAAGAATCAAAAGTTTGCTTCCGGAAAAAAAAGGTTCATTAACATGCCCAATCATCCAAATATGTTGTAATAGTTCCGAAGGAGGTGATTCTGTAGTTTCCGTTCATGACACAAATGTTGCGAAAACGTCGCCACCCGTAATGTGCAAGAATCAAAAGTTCGCTTCCGGAACAAAAAGGTTCATTAACATGCCCAATCATCCTAATATGGTGTAATAGTACCGAAGGAGGTATTTTGGGCGTTTCCGTTCACGATACGATTGTTGATAAAACGTTGCCACCCGTAATGTGCCAGAATCAAAAGTTTGCTTCCAGAACAAAAAGGTTAATTAACATGCTCCATCATCCAAATATGGTGTAATAGTTCCGAAGGAGGTGTTTCTAGAGTTTCCGTTCATGCCACAAATGTTGTGAAAACATCGCCACCCGTAATGTGCAAGAATCAAAAGTTCGCTTCTGGAACAAAAAGGTTCATTAACATGCCCAATCATCCTAATATGGAGTAATAGTACCGAAGGAGGTGTTTATGAAGTTTCCGTTCATTACACGAATGCTACGAAATCGTTGCCACCCGTAATGTGCAACAATGAAAACTTTGCTTCCGGAAAAAAAGGTTCATTAACATGCCGAATCATCCAAATATGTTGTAATAGTTCCGAAGGAGGTGATTCTGTAGTTTCCGTTCATGACACAAATGTTGCGAAAACGTCGCCACCCGTAATGTGCAAGAATCAAAAGTTCGCTTCCGGAACAAAAAGGTTCATTAACATGCCCAATCATCCTAATATGGTGTAATAGTACCGAAGGAGGTATTTTGGGCGTTTCCGTTCACGATACGATTGTTGATAAAACGTTGCCACCCGTAATGTGCAAGAATCAAAAGTTTGCTTCCAGAACAAAAAGGTTAATTAACATGCTCCATCATCCAAATATGGTGTAATAGTTCCGAAGGAGGTGTTTCTAGAGTTTCCGTTCATGACACAAATGTTGTGAAAACATCGCCACCCGTAATGTGCAAGAATCAAAAGTTCGCTTCTGGAACAAAAAGGTTCATTAACATGCCCAATCATCCTAATATGGAGTAATAGTACCGAAGGAGGTGTTTATGAAGTTTCCGTTCATTACACGAATGCTACGAAACAGTGGCCACCCGTAATGTGCAAGAATCAAAAGTTTGCTTCCGGAAAAAAAAAGGTTCATTAACATGCCCAATCATCCAAATATGTTGTAATAGTTCCGAAGGAGGTGATTCTGTAGTTTCCGTTCATGACACAAATGTTGCGAAAACGTCGCCACCCGTAATGTGCAAGAATCAAAAGTTCGCTTCCGGAACAAAAAGGTTCATTAACATGCCCAATCATCCTAATATGGTGTAATAGTACCGAAGGAGGTATTTTGGGCATTTCCGTTCACGATACGATTGTTGATAAAACGTTGCCACCCGTAATGTGCCAGAATCAAAAGTTTGCTTCCAGAACAAAAAGGTTAATTAACATGCTCCATCATCCAAATATGGTGTAATAGTTCCGAAGGAGGTGTTTCTAGAGTTTCCGTTCATGCCACAAATGTTGTGAAAACATCGCCACCCGTAATGTGCAAGAATCAAAAGTTCGCTTCTGGAACAAAAAGGTTCATTAACATGCCCAATCATCCTAATATGGAGTAATAGTACAGAAGGAGGTGTTTATGAAGTTTCCGTTCATTACACGAATGCTACGAAATCGTTGCCACCCGTAATGTGCAACAATGAAAACTTTGCTTCCGGAAAAAAAGGTTCATTAACTTGCCGAATCATCCAAATATGTTGTAATAGTTCCGAAGGAGGTGACTCTGTAGTTTCCGTTCATGACACAAATGTTGCGAAAACGTCGCCACCCGTAATGTGCAAGAATCAAAAGTTCGCTTCCGGAACAAAAAGGTTCATTAACATGCCCAATCATCCTAATATGGTGTAATAGTACCGAAGGAGGTATTTTGGGTGTTTCCGTTCACGATACGATTGTTGATAAAACGTTGCCACCCGTAATGTGCCAGAATCAAAAGTTTGCTTCCAGAACAAAAAGGTTAATTAACATGCCCAATCATCCTAATATGGAGTAATAGTACCGAAGGAGGTGTGTCGCGCCCCGATTTAATAAACCAGGACTTTATTGAAATTCCATAGAAAATCAATAAAACAAGACGTTCATCATGCGACCACGTACAATACGGGCAATCATTCACGGTTCGTAGACCGCATTAATACAAAAGTGAATAAAGGTGAAGAGAAACTAATAAAATAAGGGTCCTAGATGAACGCCTCCTTCCAGTCTCGCCTTGACTGGGTCGCTACTCCAGACCTGCATCCTCCTCGTAGTAGACGGGCTCTGATGTTGTAAGTCAACGGGGTGAGTACTGATGTACTCAGCAAGCCACCGAATGCAAATATAATGCAAGATAATAGCAAGGGAGATAGTGGCTAGTTTTGCGGAAGCAGCATATTTGTAAAGCATTAAATGTGAGCAATTTATTAGTACGGAAAAGTAAACATGTGTATGCATCATCATCTTCTAACTCGAGGAGTACGTTTTACCTCCCCGCACAACAGTCCTTACATGCCATGAATAACTCATCCATTCAAACAATTGTAAACTAACTGCGAGTAGTCACACAACCCGCCCTTGACCGTGGGCTCGGCTTTTCGAAAAGATTGATTTTACTCTGATCAGAGATGTACCACTGTACCCACAAGGCACGCACTCATCACTTACACCGAAGTGTAACGAGATGACCCATTTCACGGGAACTCGTGCCAAAACCTTCCGTATGGTCTTCTTCGAATCAACAGCACCCTCTTATAGGTTTCATATGGTGTCCCGACGCGTCGGAGCCCCACCATACCCCCCCTTGAGCCTCCTTTGGTACAAGTCGCCCGCAGGCTAGCCCCTTGCCCCCTCCACTATGGTGCCGAGAGACGGAGTGTTCCACACTTCCAGTTAGGACTTACCCATTAGACTTGTGGTTGGTACGGAAGTGCTTTGCAACAGATCCCGCAGACCGGTCCTTATAGTGCCCCGGGTGCGACCAACCAGTTTCCGAGCTTGCACCCGGAACCCACCATACTTATAACATACCCAACTCCAACAGAGTCCAGAGACAAGAATAACGGGGTATTTCATATACCAGAATCCATCTATCTACGACTCATTATTTTTTATCTATAGCAGTTGTGCCGATACATTGGGCACTAGCTAATATAATATTTGAAGAGTGACAAGGAGTTAAGGCTCAATAAGCATGGCTTGGGTTTGCACACAAGGACGGGGATCTAATAATTATAAGTGTAAGGCTTGATATTTGACTAATGCAATATTAACCTATGAGTTATAGCGATAGTTTATTAAAACATGGGCTCAAATATGATCAACTGTTTCCACAGAAGGGTCGATGACTTGCCTTGATCAGCAAAGGGTGAAGGTGGAACCTCGGGATAGAACTCCGGATCTTCGACGACGTCGTAGTCTTCTCGATACGGAAGAGTAAATAAAACATTCAATAAACAATCCAAAACAAACAACCATACTAACATACATTTTTATGTTGGATTAAGTAAAGGAGATAGAGTCTTAACTTTTAGGGTATTGTTACTTAAACATTTAAGATTAATTTTTAATGAGATTCCTTAATTTTTATAGCTTGATATAATTATTCTTCCTAAGGGGGTTTTACTTCTCCCTTTTCAAAGTTGAAGTAAAAAGTTATAAAATGACCTTAATGTTTTTATGGCATTAATATAGTGACATTAGGTTATTTAGATCTTCTGAAGTTTGTTATATAAGTTTTAGGATAGTTTCATAAAAGGTTGACTTTTCTTAAATGCCTTAATTAAATGTCCTAAAAGGGCCTTTGCAATATCATTTAATGGAGTAAAGTGGACAAGATGAGTATTCTATTTTTATCAAAAATAGTGAACTCAAGTGGTTAGGTTTTCTGAAGTTATTATATGGGTTGTCATGACATTTTTATAAAGTGTTTAACTTCTATTATATAAATTACTTAATTTATCCTACAAGGGCTTTTGCAACATTAGTTAATAGATTAAAGTGGGCAAAAGTGAACATGTTCTTTTGTTGCATTAAAACAGTAGAATAAAGTTATTAAGTCCTCTTAATTTATTATATCGTTTTTCATGATATTTTTGTAAAGTGTTATATTTCTATTATATGAGTTAATTATTAAATGGGCCTAGGGGATGTTTATTTAATGAATTATAATGGGCAAAATGAATTGTTACATCTTTATTGGTTTATAAACAATGTACTGAAGTTAATAGATCCTCTAGAAGTATTATATAAATTTCTAAGAGTTTTTCTGTATTATTTAAAGGGAATATTAATTAAATCCAACAAGGGGTATTGGGAATTAAATAAAAGGTCATGGACAAAATGGTTAATCCATTTTTAGTGTATTAATAACAGTGAAATGGAGTCATTATATCTTCTGAAATTACTTTATAAATTTTTAAGGGTTTATCTAAATTATTTTATTGCAATATTAATTAATTTCCTAAAGGGGACTTTTCTTTATTATTTAATAAGATTATTATGTGCCAAATAAACATATTGTTTTTATTGCATAAAAGTGTAGAGGATAAAAAGACAAAATTTCTAGAATTGAAATGGTGAAATTTGGAGTTAATTTGAGCAAGATATGAACTTTAGAAGTTTAAAACTATTTTCTGAATTATTTTTAAACCAGAAAACAGTCTCTGGTCCACGGTGAACTGAGTTCACCGTGAACCGGCGACTGCGCGCGTGAGCCGGGCACGTGGCAACGGTTGGATCAGGATCCAACGGCCAGAGTGCGCGCGGGGATTTAAGTGAGATCCGACGGCCAGGATCCACTGATACCCCTTCGTTCGATCGGGCGGCTGAGATCTAATCCCTGTGCGATTTAATCTCGGCCGTTCAGTCCAGATCGAACGGCAGAGGCGCCGTCCGGCACGGCACGCACGGGAAGGGGGTACGTGCCCGTCTTCCCCGACTCCGGTAGAACTCCGGCGAGGAATTCCCGGCGACGGCGATGGCCTAAGGCCTTGGTTCTCGTCAAAAATGGAATGAGGAGGGGGAGGGGGTCACGACCGTACCGGAGTTGGCAGGAGATGGTGACCGGCGGCGACCCGGCGACGAGAGGAGGCGGCGGGGCTTCTCGGGTTCGACAGCGACGGCGAGCTCCGGCGGTGTTCTGGCCCAACGGAGGTGGGGCCGAGGCAGAGGGAGCGACGGCGGTCCCAGCGGAGGCGACGTCGAGGGTGGCGGTGGCCCGGAGCGTCGGTGAGGTGTTGCCGGAGCTAAAACATAGAGGAAAAGGGTTTTGGCGTCGGATGAAGGTGGCTTTGGCTGAGATTGGGGTGATCGGTGGCGGTGAGGTTGCGGGGTTTAAATAGGGGCTTCGCTGGCGCGGTTATGGCATGGAAAATGAAGGAAACCCGAGGGGATTCCTTGATTTTCCGGCGAGGTTCCATAGCTTCATAGATAGACTTCCAAAAGGTTGAAACCGCGTGGCTAAGGGGGGAAACGGATCACCGGTGTTCGGGGGAGGAGATCCGAGGCGCAATCATGCGGATCCGGGCGGTCGGCGGCGAAAATGGAAGGGAGGGGGCGCCGGCAGAGAAGGGGAGGGATCCCCTTCCGTTTGTAGAAGAAGGACCTGACAAGGGGGTCCCTCCTGTCAGCGGGCGTGCGGGAGAGAAGAGATGACGAGTGGGCCCGGCATGGCAGTGGGAGAGAGGGGGCGCGGGAGAGGCTGGCGGGTGGGCCAGAGATGGCAGCGGGATGACGCACGCGCGGTGGCTGCCAGGTGGGCCTGGTGGAGCGTGGCGCGGAGGAGAGAGGAAGGGGGAGCGCCGACAGGCTGGCCCCGCCTGTCAGCGAGAGGGGCGTGTTGGGCTGGGCCGAAAGGCTTTCGGAGGGAGAAACGGGGTTGCGGCCCATTAATATTTAAAATTGTTTTTCTGTTTAAAATAATTCCTGAAATTGGTTTATTTGTTTAAGGCTTGAAGCACTGTTGATAAAATTTTGTAAAAATTCTCAAAAATATTTCTTGGCCTCTAGTTTATCCCATAAAGTTTTCAAGTCCACATTTTGAATATTTATCTCTATTTGGCTTTAATAGGGCTCTTTTAGGATTTTTATTAATAACCAAAATTCAGAAATTCTTTTATTATTGTATTTCCTTTATTTTATTTTATTTTAATTTTGGGGCTGTTACAATCCTATCCCCCTTACAGAGAATCTCGTCCTCGAGATTCGAAGCGAACCTCGGGAAAATGAGGGACTGAGTTCTACTGACGCTCCAGATTAGGAGATGGAGTTACATCAGAAGTAGGCAAAGCGATCTCCGGGTCTGGGTTGGTTGAGATCAAATTGGGAGTGTCTTTGGTTGTATCTGGTTTCTCTTTGTGGTGATCTGGCGTATGTTTCTCTGGGTTTGGGATGGAGGATGGTACCCGCTTGGGGTAGGGGCACTTGTTGGCGTAGTGGCCTCCTTGGCGACAGTTGTAGCACACAATCGGTTTGCCGTTCCTGTCCCTCTTGTATCCGGTAGCTGGTACTGGTATCTTTCTGGCTGGCGGTGCTTGGGGTAGGATGTCAGTGCTTGGCCCTCCTAGGGTGGTTCGTGGCTTGGCAGGGGTTGGGGCTTGAGGTGGAATCACTCTGGTTTCTGGTATAATTGCTTCATTCACCAATCTTTGAAAGTTGGCGAAGTCCCCGTGGATTAGTTGAAGGGAGAGCTCGTGTTGGTGTTGTTGGAGACGGAACAATTGTGCCTGTTGCTCTTGCATCTGCTTTGTAGTTGTTGCATCTGGGTAAGCAGCGTGGCGATCAGTTGATTCTGTTTTGCCATCATCTCCGTAAGTGTGGGATGATAGACAACAGGGGTCTGCTGGTGTCCAACTGCACCCCACTGAGGCACATTGCCTGAGGTGTTTCCATCGTGTGGAGCTCCTGATCCTTGGTTGTTGGCCATCCTGAAGTTGAAGGGTTTCAAAAAGAAGGTGTCGTCATTAAGGGGAATGGTTACTGATTTTTATTGCCTAAGATGGATAATTTGACCTAGATGCTTTATGTTAGTCCCTTATTACTTTCATACTCATGCCCTATATCATTTTTAATATAAATGATTTATCATGTATTTTATTCACTCAACATTCGTGTTGTAATATATTTTATTAGTTGTGTTTAGAGGTTTAAGATGAAGTGATGTTGATTATGTCTTATTGAATTCCTTGGTACCAAAAATTCAAGAAAATTTTTGGAACACAGTTTGATGCTTAGGAGAATTTTTAGGAGAATACTCTAGCTAATTGTTATTTAAATGAAATTTTTTTAGGCCCATATTTTAGCTTTCCTCTTTCTTGATTTATCCTTTCCTTGGAATTTATTTATTTTATTTTTAATGCCTGGCGAAAATCAAGGTGTTACAATCCTAACTTCCTTAACAAGAATCTCGTCCCGAGATTCGGAAAGGCTAGAAAGTCATGGATATGTTTTAGCTAGGAATCACTTCTTTACACTAGAGGCTTTAAATCTACATTTTCATGGATTGAGCTTGGCTATGTTAGGGCTTTCTTGACAACGTGTATTGACTTCATGATTGGAGTTGATCTTGCAGAATGGCGACGAATGAATTATGTTGAGTTGAGACTAGAGGTAGATCCTCTCCTTTATATTGGGATTATGACCTAATAGGTGCATGAGGAAAAAGGAAATGGGATTAAGCTTTTATTTCAAAATGTATCGTTCTTGCGATTTCATATATTTATATATTCATTCATGCCTTATTTTTGACATGAATGGTAATACAATCAAGTAAAAAGAAAAGCGATCAACCGTAAATCTACGTCTATGGTAGCTCAGGGGACGACTCGATCACGGGCTCGCGGGAGACGGTCGGGGTCGAGGAGCTGGATGGTCCGACGGGTGGAGCACTGCGGGAGATCCTCTTGGGCTTTACTGTGGGGATCCGAAGGGGTTTCTTCTTGCGAGGCAGAAGAGGTGCGATCTCCTCAAGATCCTTCTTCAAGTCTTTGAGCTGCTGGCGGAGCTGGGTATTGACCATGGCGCCTTGGCGTAGAAGCTCGTTCTGACGCCTCAACTCCTCTACCTCGAGAGTCAGCTGGGGGTTCTGCTGGACTTGTCGACGGAGCTCAGCATTCTCGCGGGCCAGGTTCTCTGATGAGTGACGGTAGAAGTCGATGGTGTCGTGCTGGCTATCTGCGTCGAGGACGGCCTCCGTATGAAGGTTGTCCATAGCCTCCAAGAGTCTCATGGTGCGGGCGATGGCGGAGTTGTCCTGAGGGAGGGAGTTGATGTAGATGCTGCGGTGGCTCCCGGGTGTGCGCATGGGCATGAAGCGGTAGATGGTGTCGCGAAGGTGGCAGTCGTAGACCAGTCGAAGCTCGGCGAGGGACTGAAGAGCGGCTCGCTGGCTGGCCACCACGAACGAAGGTCCTCCGACTCCATGGGTGTAGAAGGGTGGCTGCGTGGAGGAGGGGCGGATAACAACCGTGACCTCACAGTAGCTCTCGTTCGCATCGGGAAAGATCCCGTGGAACGCAGGCTCATGGGGAAACCCAAAAAGTCGACGAGCATGCGAAGCTCGCGGATGAATCTGGCCTCATCACGAAGAGTCCCGCTCATGGTATGGACCGGCATCTACAAAGGAGAGAAATTTTTGTAAAAACTTCAGAAGATGAGAAGGTAAGCAGTTTGTAAGAAAATATGGTTAATATAAGTCCTAGGGTCAGGTCTGTTTGGCTTCCTACAGTCAAGTCGGCTCTGATACCATCTTGTCGCGCCCCGATTTAATAAACCAGGACTTTATTGAAATTCCATAGAAAATCAATAAAACAAGACGTTCATCATGCGACCACGTACAATACGGGCAATCATTCACGGTTCGTAGACCGCATTAATACAAAAGTGAATAAAGGTGAAGAGAAACTAATAAAATAAGGGTCCTAGATGAACGCCTCCTTCCAGTCTCGCCTTGACTGGGTCGCTACTCCAGACCTGCATCCTCCTCGTAGTAGACGGGCTCTGATGTTGTAAGTCAACGGGGTGAGTACTGATGTACTCAGCAAGCCACCGAATGCAAATATAATGCAAGATAATAGCAAGGGAGATAGTGGCTAGTTTTGCGGAAGCAGCATATTTGTAAAGCATTAAATGTGAGCAATTTATTAGTACGGAAAAGTAAACATGTGTATGCATCATCATCTTCTAACTCGAGGAGTAC
>JAAALK010001730.1:7500-12102 GCA_019279435.1 Zizania palustris | reverse complement strand
CTATCGCCCTGGCACGGCACTCTAAAATGTATGTTGGGTTGGGCCAGCAAGAAGACTTCGACTAGGGAGACGAAGAATGGAATTGAAGAAGGCAGCATAGTCTAAGATAACAGAATGGAACACCAACCAACAAGTAAGTGGTGGATTTGGATGGAGTCTCGCAGAAGAAGAGTACGCGCGCTAGCGCGCCCCAAGACGTCAGTCCTTTTTCTGCTTGTTGGCCAAGGTCAGTTTACTGAATCCCTTCCAAACACCAACCCAATCTCCATTCCTTGATGGGAAATGAGCAAGACCATATGTTTATATAAAATATAGCCCCTATATAAACCTAGCCCTTACTACCCGAACTTCTTACCTTCAAATAGGATAGGACTAACTGCCCGAACCCGCTTGCTTATCTTCTACGATCTCATTAAGTTAAGCAGTGGTTATTTTTTTTTTTAGTGACTAGAACTTCTATCAACTACTATTCTAGCACCCAGCGGTGCCATGTGTTTATTCTCTTCTTCAGGTATTCCTTTGAATAACTCATCTTTTCAGGTAAGACAATTTTTAGATCTTCTGAGTCAGCCTATCTGTATTCTTATTCTCTAGTGCGGATCCAATCAGATTTTGTGAAGCCGAGGCCTGACATCCATTGTGGGGATCATCTTTTATCGGGAGACACGGCCTGGTGGTTTCTGATCGAGATTCCTAATCAATAGGGCGAAGAGTTCTTCGCATGATCTGGTCCTACCTTTTGTCTACGCTATTTTTTTGTCCCTTCTCAGCTGCTGTCCTTACTCCGGATAAATTGGAACACATTGATTCCGTTCGTTCCTGCCCTTCGCTTCAGGCCATAGTGCTTCTGAATTATTTCTATACCCCTTTGATGATGCAGCCTCTGACTCTCGTGGGTAAACTCCTACTTGATTAGTCAGAACTTCTCTGTCTCAACTCGTGGACCTATCTATCTTCTTCTTTATAAGAGATAGGGGTTTGCTATTCTCACGGATTGCTCATATTTATTTACCCCATTTAAAAGTTTTTGCCTTGTTTCAGCCCTTCCTTCATCTGAACCTTCCAGTACTAATCTATCTTTATGGGGAGGACCCTTCATCTGACCCCCGAGCTACCCTGTCAATTGTAAAAAGTAGTGGAGTCGTGTCTCGCAGGAGCAAAAAGAGTGAAATGAGGACGTAAGCCCCCTAGGTCTTCCTCTTCCTTCTAAACTAATTGCTTTCGCTTGACTCTTCCAGTCAAAAAGTATACTGAGTGGTTGAAGGAAAGCGAAAAGGAATGGCTTTTTCATGTACCAGATCCGGTGAGCCAGACATCAAGCAAAAATGGACATACAGTCAAAGAGTAAGGAGCAGTTATTTGCAATGACGGGTGGATTGGTCAGAGCTGCAAGGAGAGACTCGGTTATGGTGCGATAAAGAGCTTGCTTCAATGCTCGGATTCAGGTAGAAAGTAAGAGCAGTAGCATATTCATAGGGGAGCTTTGTACTTGAAATTAGTAGTCCCGGTAGTTGGAAAAAAGCTCTGAATACAGATTCAAAGCATCAAGATAGGTAGTCCGATCATTAGTTGGCCAGTCATAGCAATTTAAGTAGAAAGCTAGCTTCGGGATCAGATCATTCAACTAAAGCTGTCAGGCCGGGTAGGCTTTGAGGAACGAACATTGGGGGTTCCTTATGTTGTGACTGAGCAGATATGTCTATTGTGCCCGGCAAAAACGGATTTGCAAGGAGTTTGCCAAAGGCTTTCTCATTCGGAAAAACAATTTCAAGTATATTTCCCTTCTCCATTCTCTGCTCGGATGATTGCCGCTTGTGTGAATTTCATTGCTGTGGGTCCCGTGTGTGCTCGAATAAGATTGTTTTAGGATTCTATTTAGTTGAATTTATTGACTCCGCGGTGCTGGTTATCGAGTTTATGGCGCCGCCGACCATCCAAAAAGTCAAAGATGGCGTCGGCATTTACTTATTATGCTCTCTTCTAATAGTGGTCCCTTGGTATTCAGGTTGTAAAATCCTGATAAGAAAGTCGACTGTTATACCTTGTTTTTGTAATGGCCTATCTTCTTTAAAAAGCCGAAAGATGAGGATTTCTAAAAACTTTTGCGTTCCTTTTTCTTTTTTAGGATGCTGGTCTCATGTTTGATCTGGTAGCGATTAAAGAATGAATCTTGCTCTGGCGATCATGGTGGGATTGGTACACCTCTATATGCTGTAAAATGAAGGTACTCTTTTTTTCATGCTACGACCGCCGATTGTTCCTGTGACCACACGCCGTACCAACAGAAAACTATCAACCTATCGGTATGGTTTGTTGTTCACGTGTTATGATCTCGCTCATCAGATTGTTCCCCCCTCCCCTGGTCAATGGCGGTGAGTTGATTGACCAAGGCCTTCCCTTACGACGATGGAATTTCTTCCATCGGCAAGAGTACCTTTGTTTGTCTCCTTCAACTTTAATGAAAAGCCTAGTCTCTCGATACTAACTAATTAGTTAGGAGAGGTGCTTACTTTTGTAGTTAAGGATTCATACCCCATCCCATTCCTTTTTCTTTGAAAAGAAAACCTTACCATTTTTGGGCCGCTGTTACCATTTCCATTTCCGGAACCTAAACCTAACTAATACTTAGTTGTTTCCATTTCCTCATCTGGTGATAGATCCTCATCTTCTTATGGCTCAAATCCCTTTTGCATATCCAGGGCAGGCTTTAGGTACGCTTTAGTTTGAAATCATTAAAGATATGCTCGACCTCGTTTATGTCCATGGTACCATCGTACGTACCTTCTACTATCAACCAGTAGAGATAGGGCTTTGAAAGGTCAGAGTCAGTCTCCTCTTTCTTTTAGGTCGTTTAGCAGTTCCCCAACCTGCTTTCTCCCCGAGAAAGCCTTCCTGAGATTAAAAGAAAAAGGTTTGAAGGTTGATCTCTGGGATCAGTGATAGTTCGGAACCAGCAAAGGGAGGCTGAAAAGCCGTAGTGCTAACGCACGCCCTGTAGTTTTGAAGCAGGCTTCGACAGCAGCGAGCTCCGCGTCGAAAAGCGAAGCGAGCCGCGCTAGCGCGCTACTCTTCCTTTATGAGCGAGACTCTATCCAGATCTACTGATCTAAGAACTCCGCGAGCGAACTGAGCGAGCCATGAGGCGCCTATCGGCAAGGCTTGGAAAAGCCTTAAGTTTAGGCTCCCTTCCTTCACTGAACTGATTCACCCGGGTCCAAACCTGCTGAGCTAGCTAATTTTTCCTTTACGAGATCTCGGCTCTTCGGAATGATTGGAGAGAGCCCCGCCTCCTCTTGGTTGGTGCCGGGCCCGAGAGTGATGGGACTACTTCCTGAAAGAGCCTTTCGTTCGGGGCCGGCAGGAGGGGCCCTGATCTATCAATTGAGGGAGCAAAAAACTGGCTTTGCTCCCCTTTTTTTAAATGAAGAAAGAAAGAAGGGTCGAAGTTTAGACCGCTCACAGTAGTTCTACCCATAGAAAAGATCATGAAAGAGGCGATCAGAATGGTACCCGAATCCATTTACGATCCCGAGTTTCCAGACACATCGCACTTCCGCTCGGGTCGAGGCTGCCACTCGGCCCTCAGACGGATCAAAGAAGAGTGGGGAACCTCTCGCTGGTTTTTGGAATTCGACATCAGGAAGTGTTTTCACACCATCGACCGACATCGATTCATCTCAATCTTGAAGGAAGAGATCGACGATTCCAAGTTCTTTTACCCCACTCAGAAACAGTTTTCCGCCGGACGACTCGTAGGAGGTGAGAAGGGCCCTGACTCCGTCCCAAACAGTGTACTACTATCGGCCCTACTAGGCAATATCTACCTACACAAGCTCGATCAGGAGATAGGGAGGATCCGGCAGAAGCACGAAATTCCTCTTGTAGTGAAAATAAGATCGGTTCTATTAAGAATAGGTCGTCGTATTGATGACCAAGAAAAGTATGGAAAAGAAGCAGGCTTCAACGCTCCCCAAGACAACAGAGCCCTCATAGTGGGGAGGGTAAAGAGCATCCAACGCAAAGCGACCTTTCATTCCCTTGTTTCGTCGTGGCACGCCCCCCCCACAAGCACCCCCAGGCGAAGGGGGGACCAGAAAACGCCTTTCGTTTTCCCCCCTTCAGCGGCCCTAGCCGCCTTCCTTAACAAGCCCTCGAGCCTCCTTTGCGCCACCTTCCTCATAGAAGCCGCTGGGTTGACCCCGAAGGCCGAATTCTATGGTAGAGAAGGCTTTAATAAGAATTTGGCCATGAGAGACCTTCTTAAGTATTGCAAAAGAAGGGGCCTGCTGATAGAGCTGGGCGGGGAGGCGATACTAGTTATCAGGTCAGAGAGAGGCCTGGCCCGTAAGCTGGCCCCCTTTAAAAGCCATTCCTTATTAATAAGGATTTGTTACGCGCGATATGCCGACGACTTACTACTGGGAATCGTGGGTGCCATATTTCTTCTCATAGAAATACAAAAACGTATCACCCACTTCCTACAATCCGGCCTGAACCTTTGGGTAGGCTCCGCAGGAGAAACTCCCATAGCTGCACGGAGTACGGTAGAATTCCTCGGTACGGTCATTCGGGAAGTCCCCCCGAGGACGACTCCCATACAAT
>JAAALK010001730.1:0-5000 GCA_019279435.1 Zizania palustris | reverse complement strand
TTCATATTCATCATTTTCTAAAGAAAGGGTAAGGGATCTCTTTTCTGCAACGGAAAAAAATCAGCTCCGCTGATTTGACTCAGCACAACCTAACGATACATCCAATACCAATGATCTGTGCCTACCGATACGATACTAAAAAAAAAAAAATTACTATATAAAGAGCTAGTGTCAATAAAAAGGCTAATGACAGAGAAGAGTCAATCTCCTTTACTCCTCCCGACACCTCAAGATGAGAAAATCCCTCCATCTAGGCGGGCGCCCATGCCTACTCAGGGAGCTACTTCTACCACGGCTGACACATTATCTCCACAAAGACCAACGACCCATCCCGAAGAGAAGTTGACTGACGGGGATGTCTCGAGAAGAAATTCCAGAATTGGTAGCCCCCCAAATCAAACATACATTGACAGGGGTTGCCAACAAAAAGAGAGGAAAGAGGCCCTAGTGAATTTGATATGGTACCGTACCCCAAGGAAGGGGTATACTATACTGTGCCAAAATGCAAAATTAAGGTCTTCAACCAAGGCCTGTAATCAATATGAACTGAAATCCGTTTCCTTCACTTCATCAATCGATGAGTATCAGAATAACCATCGATCGTAGAGGTTCGGGAATGACATGACCCATTCATGCGAAGGGAGTTCATCTCTATCAATCGGCGAAGCCTCCCAGTAGTAGTCGTCTTCTCAATCGGCGAAGCCTAGTTTCCAAGCCAATTGAACTTCACCTAGCCTGACACCTCTCTATCTAGAAGAGCATGACTAGGTAAGCTGTGGATCCCTTCCAATCCGAGATACCTCTTTACACAATGCATCCGCAGTGGATGGTGATATTTTGGGAAGTAAAGGCACTACAGAAAAAGAAGGAATATCTGGCAGGCCTTAAGGAGAGATAGGGAAGTCCCAAAAGGTTTTCACTACTGGCTGACAGGGTTGCAGCTTGGCTCATAAAAGGTTAGCTTACTGGCTTGATTGTTTGATTGACCGGAGAATGCTACTAGATGATATTATAAGACAGTCTAGCTTTACTTGGATAGAGCAGAAGGAAGCATAAGTAAGCGAGCTGCATGAACCTTGTTGATCAGCGAAGAAAGACCAGCATCTGGCTTGAAATCGGACTTCACTAACCCGTAAGTTTGGTTATCTGAGCTAGCCAATATGGAATGGGTATCCGATACATATTCTCTGGAATCTTAGCATTTCAGCGCGGGCCAGTCGAGTTTCTGAAAAGACTAGCAGGGCATTCTATTTATCAAGTAAGGTGTCTGTGCAAAAGTTTCTTCTCAAGCATCAACACATCAGACAAATAGGAAGCGAAAGCAACATCAAAGACTGGAGAAGTAGGCGACTCAAGGCAAGGAATTTCCGTTCTAGTATTTTTTCGTTGCTAGGTAGGTCCCACTATCTCTTCATTCAGTAGTTGAAGCTTATCCGTAGAGAAGTTACAGAAGTAGGATGAGAAAATCTATCTACATTTTCATTCACTTGACTTCGTAGATCAATGGTCTACGGGGAAGCAGTCGAGGAGCAACATGCGTTCATTTATGTGGAGTGAATGTGAGTGCTAATCCCACAGATCTTAGTACTACCGCTTTCCATTTCTTAGTCCTACCGCTTTCCATTAGCTGTCTTCTTTCTCTTGGTTTCGGGATCTACTTTCATGAGGTCAGGCGATCCATCACCTTCGGACCAGTGAAAAACATGGGTTAGAGCTCGATTTGGATTGGAAAAAGCCAGTGATGCGTCGTTGAGTGAGCAGGGAAAGGCTGATTATTTAAATAGGGAAGGAAGTAGGCAGGAATGAGGCTTTCTTTCGAGCAAGTACTGGTGGATAAGGCAGGGAAGAGAAAAAGAAATACGACTTTTTGGCCAGCTGGAAGAGAGTGACGTTGAGCAAAGACAGTGGGGGAGGCTTGGGAATATGTTGAAAGAAAAGGAAATGAATGGAGTGATTAAGCCTAACCTGTGAAAATCCGCGAAAGATAGCTTGCTTGGTATACCTACGAATCTCGTGCAACGTATCCAAAGAAGATAGCAAGTAGAGATAGAATAATTAATTAGAGGGACCCTAAAAAGAACTGGGGCATCAAGTGTATGTAGATATACTGAGTTACTTGCATTTGGATATGTACGGAATGTTCGACTAATTAGTCGTAGACTGTAGAAAGCTGTTAGACAAGCACTTAGTGTACCTAGCCTGTAAGCAATTTAACCAGAAAACAGATATTTCCCATAGGCTAGCTCAATGATTAGATCCTTACTATAGAACCCCGTTAGCCAAGGTAGAGCCATAAGACTTAGACTACCAATTAGGATAGCGGTATAAGTGAAAGGCAGGAATCCAAGCTCCGCCCTCCTTGACGTCGCATATCTTGTTGATCATAAGTAGCATGTAGCACGGCACCTGCCGCTAGAAATAGTAGCGCCTTAAAGAAGGCGTTATTTACAAGATGGAATAGTGCTACGTCATAAGCAGAAAGACCACAAGTCATAAATGGGTTACCTAGCCACATAATTACAGACAGGGACCCAACTCTCAGGCCAGTCCGAAGGGCATTGATGGAACAGGTAGAAGATCTTGATTCTCTGCAATTCGGCTTCAATCCGGTGGGTCATATCCAAACTCAATGAGAGCTAAATTAGGAGAATAAAAGATTTCTGGAGTCCCGAGCGCACCCTTCCATCCCAAGCGTCCTTCCTTTTTTTCCCGGTTCACCACCCACTCATTAAAGTGGCTACGTCCGGGGGGCTTACTTATCGACCACATACCCACTATTCTTTCCCGACGCCTCCTTTCTCTTGCTTGATGGAATAGTTCAATGCCCGAGCTCCTGCTTTGCTTGCGTTCTTCACCGGCGCTCGCCGGATGTATCACTCATCCCGAAAATAAGGCAAGGAGTCTGCAGTTTGTTATAATCATTACGGGAATGAATCGCATATGTTGGTTTAGAATTGCTCGGGAATTCATTGATAGTGACTTTTTGCAGTTCTAGGGGGGGCTAGTCTACTCCTCTTTTTTCTCGATCGAGCCGCTTTCCCTCATTCTACTCGTCCAGCCCTCTTCACGAACTTGTACAATCAATGCCACAAAGATAGCAAACTCGATTATCGAATATATAAGGAAAGGGGCGACGATTTGGCACCAGATATCCGGAGGTGTGGAAAGAGCTGCTGTGATAAGCGGAAAAACCATCAAAAAACGACGATTGCTCGTGAAGGTTTCCACAGAAAGACCCCTTGGTTCTGGCAAACAGATCACAATTACAGGTACCTGGGAGCATACCGATGGAATGAACAAAATACGAACAGTTAACATAATATAGTCATAGATCTTAGGTTGTAACTTGATCATGAGCGAATTTGTTGATGTTGCACCCACGAAGTATGGAAAGTGCCAAACATTGGGAACTACCCGGGGAGGAGTTAGGAACAGGAACAAGGAGAAGCGAGAACCACTTAAATGGAGGAATCTATTGTATTTCTGCCTTTGTTCCCCATAGCAACTGGGGATCGAAAAGCACCAAATTTGATGACTTATTAAGGGAAAGACGAAGTAAGAGCATGCTATTGAAGACGTTGCAACATATGTCGGGGGGGCCTCCGTTGATTGTGTACGAACAAAATACGAGTCCAAAGGTAGGGTAAGAAAGGGTTTAGCTAATGGAGAAATTGACTCTTCCGGGAACCAGTAACGCGTAAACCATGTCAAACCAAGACCGATCAATATCCGAACGGAACGGATTCGAACTTCTCCTAGAAAAGTTTCCGGTGCGAAATTCCATTCAATGAGTAATTCAAAGGATAAATGCATTTTCGGCATGCGGTCGGTAGGGTCTACTTCCCCCTTCCTCGCTTCCGTCCGCTACCCGTTGTGTCATGGCACAGTGGGACATCTGTCAGCCTTGCATTTCTCAACAGGGCTATCTTCCCTTTTCCGAACATAGATATCCAAAAATGATGATGAATTCCAAGGAAAAATGAGTGAGTTGATTCATTCTGTCTAAAAACTCAATTTATCAATCCTCTTTCTATATGATAATATGTCAAAACAAGTTCGATAGCCCATTCATAACACAAGCAACCCCCTTCTTACGATACCTTTTTGCGCGAACCAACATCCGTGATACGAAAACCAAAATCAGAATGAGGAAGAAAAAGATATCGTGATGTAAGTCCATAAACTTACCTTCTATAACGCTTTTACCAAGAAAGCGTATCACCTTTCAATCGATTGTTGCATATCATAAGATCGAGTCTGCCTCACCTGCTACCAACTTGTACAAGGACTTTCATGCTATAGTCGATAGATCTCGGCGCGGTTTTCCGAATTCTGTAACAGTGCAGGCAAAATTCCATTTGCTGCAGGCATGCTCTTGGGAGAATTTTCCGAATAGAACAGCATCCCTGAGCAATTCAACAGGCGCATTGTTTGAAAGGATAGGATAGATAGATGGCATAGAGTAAGCCCGATCTCCGCGGAATAGATAATCATCAAAATCCATGTCTGGAGGCCGTATTCTCAGGGGTCAAGCAAGTGGAACGCCCCGAAGTATATGACAAGGCTTTCCATCCAGATTCAACACAATGTCCTCCCGCACCGGCGGGCGAGGGCCTCACAATCGAAGGAGATAAATTGCTTTATCTGCGGATGAAAGGGAAGAGAACACCAAAACTACTAGCGAAAAGAACTTTCACCTGGCTAGCACTTAGCAAGGTTTGTTTGCTTGGAAGGGGAGCATTCGAAATGCATAACTCGAAATGACTAAAGACTAAAGCTAGAACGCAAACTGAGGAAGGCAGAAAGAAGGACAGCAACCGCATTAGCTCCTTTGGCCCCTCCTCTTACTCTGAAGTCTGACTTTTTGGCCTGGAATATTATTCGGCCTAAAAAAAACTACTCTTATTGACACTGGATGCGCTTATCCCCGGGGAGGGGGAACGTCAACATTTTATATAGTGAAATTCTAGAGGTAAGTTAATGTTTTCCAAAATCCAAAT
>JAAALK010001731.1:0-12169 GCA_019279435.1 Zizania palustris | reverse complement strand
CTCTTTAATATCTTCGAACGTTTTTTGACACTCCGGTGTCCATGCAAAATCTTCGGACCCTTTCAAAGCTTTAAAATAGGCAAGCTTCTCTTCGCAGACCTTGATAAAAACCTGCTAAGTGCTGCCAGACGCCCAGTCAGCTTTTGCACTTGCTTTAAATTTTCTGGAGGAGCCATCTTTTGTAGCGCAGTATTTGAGTAGGGCTAGCTTCAATCCCCCTGCTTGAAACTAAATACCCTAACAACTTTCCAGCCTTAGCTCCGAAGATACATTTTTCGGGGTTAAGACGGATCCACATGCCCGAAGGCTATTAAATGTTTCTGCTAGGTCTAGGCTATGTTGGTGCTTTAAAGCACTCTTTACTACAATGTCATCCATATAGGCCTCCACATTTTAGCAACTAACCTCGAAAAAGTAGTCCCGACATTTCTTAAGTCGAAAGGCATTCTTACATAACAAAAGACTCCCGAAGGAGTTACGAAGCTTGTCTTGATCTCATCTTCGCTCTTCACCATATTTGATGATAACCAGAATACGCGTCGAGGAAGCTTAATAACTCCGAACCTGCGGTGGAGTCGACCAATTGATCAATTCGGGGCATGGGGTAGGGGTCACGAGGGCATGCTTTATTCAAGGATGTGAAATCAATGCACATGCGCCACTTCCCGGAAGATTTCTTTTTGACAATGACTGGGTTGGCTAACCATTCTGTGTGAGCCACTTCTCTGATAATCCAGCCTTCAACAATTTCTCAACTTCGTCCTTCACCAGAACAGCTCTTTCTGCAGACATTTTTTGGAGTCCTTGCCGAACAGGTCGGGCCTTCGAGTTACAAGCAAACTATGTTCAATGATATCCCGATCGACTCCGGTGATGTCTTCGTCAAACCAGGCGAAGACATCTAAATTCTCTTCCACCACCTTTTCCAAAGAAGTTGCAACTTCTTGAGGTAAATCTTTACCGAATTGAAATGTATATTCTTTACCATCTTTAACAATAACCTTCGCTGCAATTTCTCCTTCAGGACTTGGTCTTGGGAAGGATTTCTTCGAAGCTTCGGAAGGGGCTGAAAAATTTTCTTGATTATCTTGCACATTGTTTACTTGTCTTGGATCAAGAGGGGGACCATGACCATATTCCGCTCTTCGGGCGATAGCTTGATCTCCGAAGACAGTAAGAACTCCTGCTTGCGTGGGCATCTTCATACACAAATAATTGTGATGTGCCACAGCTCCGAACTGGTTTAGCATGCCTCTTCCGAAGATGACGTTGTAAGCATATGGGGCATCTACAACATCGAAGATTACTTCCTTAGTTCGGGCCACAAACCTTCTCCGAAGGTAACTTCCAGGCCTATTTGGCCGAGTGCATCAAGCGGAGGTCCTGCGAAGCCTTGCAAAGGGCGAGCTGCTGGAAGGAGGTGCTTCCTGGAGATGCACAATTGATCGAAGGCTTGAACAAAAATAATGTCAGCCGAACTGCCTCCGTCAATCAACACTCTTCGAACTTCAGTGCCCGCAATATCAGCAGTAATAACAAGTGGGTCTGCATGTGGAAATTTAATGCCAGCTGCATCCTCCGCAGAAAAAGATATTGGTACATGAGACCATTCCGGCATAGCAACTGTAGATGATGAAGTCCCAATGTGGCCCACCTCTCTGACATAGTCTCTTCTCTGTCTTTTTGACATGTTTCCGAGGGTACCTCCTCCGGAGATGGGGAGGACTACTCTTTTCCCTCGGTCTTGCCCCTCCTCTTGCTTCGGCGGTGGCACAACATTGGCCACTGGAGAGCGTCTTGCGGCTTCGAAGTTTTCTATCCGCGCCACAACCTGGACCGGCTCCGGGCGTGCTTGAGCTGGAACTCGGTCAGTAGTACCTCGACCCGAAGTTCTTTCTAGGTATTCTCCTCTCAGAGTGAGTATAGCCTTGCAAGTATCAGTTGCGTGGCTTCAGTTTTCACCATGAATGCAGCAGAAAAGGGTCTGGCCTTTGCCAGCCATTTTCCCTGGCGGCCTCTAGCCGCTGACCTTGTTCCCCGAAGGTTGTGGAGCTCTCTGTGTGAACTTTTGTGGGGGTGCAATGTTTAAGACTTTAGAACGAGGATGCTTTTGCCCCCTTCTCCGATCATGTTGAACTTCGAAGACTGGTTCTTGCGGCTATGCCGAAGTTTTTACTTCTACTTTTACTTCCTGCAATATAGATGGAGTAGCTGCAGTTCTTCGAAGCCAACCTTCTTCCGACCTTGCATACTCCTCAAAGTATGACATCAACTGAGAAACCGAGGATATGCTTTTCCGGTGAAGCTTATCCAGGAGGCCTTGATGAGTGACACCTTCCTGAGCCGCATCAACTACCGAAGATGTAGACAACCCTCGGATCTGCGACTTCGTATGAGCCAAGCGCTTAAATATTGCCTCAAGGTATCTCCAGGGTGCTGCTTTACCTGGAAAAGACTTCCCGTTGACATTGGAGGCACGAAGGTGCCTTGAAATTGCTTACGAACTTCTTCTTCAGCTGCCCCCATGAATTAATTGATCCTGGCTTCAAAGACCAGAAAACACCTTAATGCCACTCCTTGAAGAGCTAAAGGGAAGCACTTTGCCAAGGTATCTCGAACTCCTCCACTAGCTTCAATTGCTAGGGCATAAGAACGGACAAACTCTCCAGGATCTTCATCTCCGGCATACTTACATAGCTTCGAAGTCTTAAACTTCGGGTCGAATCGAACTTTTTGCAGCTCAGGATGCAGCGGAGATTCAGTATCGAAGGAAGCATTCTCCGGGGCTTCGGGATAGATGAGTTCATCGTCTTCAGGCACTTCTGGAATAACGGGATGGCTTGAGAACGAACCCTATTCGCAGCTTCTTGCCGCCACCTCGCTACTTCAGCTTGGAGACTGGCCATTTGAGCGGCCGTATCACCAAGATTGTCTTCATCTCCTCCGGAAGGATCTTCCGGGTCTTGAGAACTGAGAGGATCAGTTCGAAGTGGGATTGAAGGTGGAAGAGGGACTCCGGGTGGTCGAAGTATAGATGGAGTCGGTGGAGGAACTCCGTATGCTCGAGGAATGGAAACCCCTTCCGGAGTTTGAGGTGGAGGAAACGTCGAAGTTCCTCCGACCTCAACCGTGTCGGACGGTGCCTCTCTGGAGATCCGAGAAGACCTCCGAACAGGATTACGAGTTGTGCTCCGCTTAGGAGGCATGATGTAAGAAGTTGGTAGAGAACGAAGTTTCTTGGACTAGGTTCCCCACGGACGGCGCCAACTGTTTGCGTAAAAGATTACGCTAACAGGTTTCTGTAGATTAAAAACTAACAAACGAAGTGTTTGCGAAGTGAACTATTCTAAGCCTCCGAAAGGATAACAACTTAGAATAGTTTTAATGTGTGTATTGAATAACTTGTATTCGGTCCCTATTACAGGGTGAAACGGGGGGTATTTATAGGCCCAAACATTAAGGAAAAGACCTATTTACCCCTCTATTACAACCGACATAATGGAAACTATTCGGTACCCTTAATAGGGCTAAAACGGTAAAAGACTAATCTAGTGAGAAAAAAGATAAGTCTTCCATCTTAGCTAGCAGAAAAGATCTCAAAGAGCCTTAGTTCGAAGATATACTCCGAACCAAGGTCTATCTTCAGGCTTTGAGCTTGACTCAGGACATCTCCGAAGATGCTTGTTTGGAAACCTTCAAATCCATTATGTGCTTTTGTGCTGTTGCTGCAATAACCCTGAGGATGGAATATTTTCCCCCAACAGTGACAAGTAGTAGAAAACAACAGCTTCATTCCCAACTTATGCCACAACGTCCTCCAAATATGACTTAAGAATTTAGCATCACGATCTGAAACGATGGTATTGGGAACTCCATGCAAGCGTACGACCTCTCTGAAAAACAAATCAGCAACATTTGTAGCGTCGTCGCTCTTGTGACAAGGTATAAAATGCGCCATTTTAGAGAAACGATCTACCACCACAAAAATACTATCCCTCCCCTCCTAGTTCTAGGTAATCCTAACACAAAATCCATAGAAATATCCTCCCAAGGTACACTAGGAACGGGCAGAGGCATATAAAGACCATGTGGGTTTAGACAGGACTTAGCTTTATTGCAAGTAGTGCATCGTGCCACATAGCGCTCAACATCTCGTCTAATCCTAGGCCAATAGAAGTGTGTGGACAGCACATCTTCGGTTTTCTTTGATCCGAAATGACCCATCAAACCACCACCGTGTGCTTTCTGCAATAACAACAAGCGAAGAGAGCTATCCGGCACGCATAACTTGTTAGCACGAAAAAGATATCCATTATTCAGCACATATTTGTTCCAAGCACGGTCATTTGTACAATTTGCAAAAGCATCTTTGAAGTCCAAATCAGTAGCATACATGGCCTTCAATGTTTCTAAACCAAAGATCTTATAATCAAGTTGAGAAAGCAATGTATAATGTCTAGATAAAGCATCAGCAATCACATTATCTTTCCCTTTCTTATGCTTAATGATATATGGAAAAGTCTCAATAAATTCTACCCATTTAGCATGTCGTTTATTCAGATTTGCTTGACTACGTATATGCTTCAATGCTTCATGATCCGAATGAATAATAAACTCCTTAGGCAAAAGGTAATGTTGCCAAGTTTCAAGCACACACACTAAGGCATATAATTCCTTATCATAGGAAGAATAATTCAACTATGGACCATGTAATTTCTCACTAAAATAGGCCACAGGTTTACCTCCTTGTAGCAGCACACCTCCTATTCCAAAACCACTAGCATCACATTCTAACTCAAAAGGCTTACTGAAATCGGGTAGCTGAAGTAGAGGTGCATGTGTAAGATGATCTTTGAGTGTGGCAAAGCTTGTTCTTGTGCTGGTTCCCAAGTAAAAGTGACTCCCTTCTTGGTTAACTCATGCAAAGGACCGGTTATGGTGCTGAAATCTTTCACAAAACGCCGGTAGAAACCTGCAAGACCAAGAAAACTACGTACTGCAAGGTTATTTTTAGTTGCAAGCATGACACGTCCTTTCAGATTAATAACTTGTGATGAATAAGGATAAACAACTTTATCTTTTTGTTGCCTCGAAAGTGTTTTAGCTACTTGCTGATTTTCAGAAGGTTGTTCGCTCTTTTGTGCATCCCTAGCATGTTTTTCTTGTTCAAATTTCACAATTTCAGCAGGAGTCATAGGAAGCAATGTAACTTTCTTTCCTTTATACATAAATGTGTACTTATTGCTCCTACCATGGTGTGTAGCATCAGTATCATACTCCCAAGGTCTACCAAGTAATAGAGAACATGCTTGCATTGGTACTACATCAAAATCAGCAACTCCGAAGTATGTACCAATGGAAAATTCGATGTGAGCAGTTTGTGTTACCTTGACCTTACCGCTATTGTTGAACCATTGCACGTGGTAAGGGTGTGGATGTGCACGTGTGGGAAGTTGATGCTTAGTTACCATGTCGTGGCTCACCAAATTGTTGCAACTACCGCTGTCTATGATGACACGTACATGGCGGTCATTGATGACGAAGAAGGTCTGAAAGAGATTGTTCCGTTGTGCCCGGTCGTCCTGGTCCATGTGAGTGCTCAAGACATGTTGTACAATAAGTGTTGCCATGTTAGTGAAAAGACAAAACAACAAAGAATAATCCTTATGGAAATAAGCTAGGTGGGGTGGTGGTGTGTGGTGGAAGCAATCCGTCAATCGCCTTACCCACGCTTGCAAGTGTTCTTACCACGCCGCAGTGAGGTCACCGGCCTACAAGTGACGAACCAAGTGGAGGGTGTTGTGCAATTGCAAGAAAGTGAACCTGTCCTGACCAAGAGAAAGGTGTAGCTTGGAAGGCAAAGTGAGTAGCAAGGATTAGCGATAGTAATAACAGTTAAACCAAGTTCAATAAGTATTCACTAGTACTCGTCAAAGTTGCTGGCCTTAGTGCTCCCAATGTGAAAATTCAAGCAATAGAGGGAAACTATGTGCCCAAAACTCAAATGGAAGCAATAACAGGCCAAATCCAGCTCTCTGCAGATCAGACAAGAGATTGGACAAGAGATCGGACAAGGGATCGGACAAGCAGAAACTGCTGCTCCCGCTGATCGCACAAGGGATCGGACAAGAGATCGGACAAGGGATCGGACAGGAGATCGGACAAGACCGGTTCTTCTTGTTTTGTTTTTTTTCTCTCTTTTTTCACTCTATTTTTTTTGAACAAGGATGACCAGAGATGCAACCACAAAAAAGTGCACCAAGAATTGAGGTGGGATGTGGTTTACAGAAATTCAACAAGTTCGCTGGACGGCGAGCAAAAACTTTGACCAATTTTTTTCTTTATCTTCCTGATTTTTTTGGCGATTCTGGTGAGGGCTAATAGGGCAACCCTATTAGGGTACCCCCCCCAAATTTGGTCAGGAAGACGCTCAAAAAATTTCAGATTTTTCTGCCAAACGAGCGAAAAGTTATGCCTGTTTTACCGAAGGGGGGTCACAAAGACTTGATGTGGAAAACTAGTAGGGTTGTGGAGGGGGGTTTTTCAGATGTGGAATTTTTTGAGACACAAGACCAACTACTACTCAAACGACACAAAGGGATTACTAAACCAGCACCAAGACTCGACAAAGAACATGAACTCAACAAAGTTAAAACCGAAATTAAAATCGCAAGGCACAAAGGGGTTCTCGGTGGGGATTTTTTTGTGAGGGTTTTCTGGACTCTAGGTAAAAATAAAAGCAGATCGAGATTACTTAATGGGAAATCTGTGCTCTGATACCAACTGATGGGGGATTGGTCCCGATCTTCCGCTAGGTAAAGGATAACTTGGGTTGGTGGAGAATCTCGACGTTGAAGATCCAAGGCTCCGGTCCGGCGGATCAAAACCTTGCAATCGCTACACCACTGTCTCCGTTGGTTATCAACCACGCAGGGCGCGATTGACCTCGCCACGAAGGCTAATTCCTGCAAGCGAACCCAAGAACACAAGCAAGAACAGGAAGGATACAAGTCGAATGCCAAATCACAAACAAACGATGAAAATGTGAGGTTTCACAAACGCCTATGCAGCAGCCAATCGGTCCGGTGCAAGGGGCGGGATCTGAACACACAAGTGTAGATGCAAACAAAGCAAAACCTCCCTAAAGGCGGCTGGCGTTAGTATATAAGGTGTGGCAGCCTGTAGAAGGCGAACAGACAGCCTGTAGAAGGCGAACAGAATCAGACTATGGGCCAACTCAGTACAAGGTCCAACTCGGCCCAATTCTGTTATGCAGGACTTTTTCAAGCACACAGGACGACTCGAGACTCCAAATGAGGTAAAACCAATGGCAAACGATCCGTCTTCTCCTCAGCTTTCCAAAAAGTCCAAGAACGTGCCAATCGGACTTCGTATGAGGAAGTTACGCCCATTTTGGTGCAGGGTGGTTGATGTAGTCCGAACCAGCGAATTCTTGACTTCAAATCATCCGTGCGACTCCGTCTTCTACTCCAACTCTCCTATTCCATCTCCCATGTTCCTAAGCAACAAAATATCACTCGTATTCAGTAGCATCCCGTCCAAACAAATATTAACATAGTTGCTAAGGAAAGAATTAACCTCATGGTTCAAGCGATGGGCACGGGCACGTGTGGTTGGTCCTTGTAATTGAATTGTAGGTGGAGGCTCCATGTGTGTATCATGTGAAGTGATGTCCTCATCACATTTGATTTTGAATCATATGACACATGTGAGTCTTGTTTAGTTGGCAAAATGACAAAGACACCTTTCACTAGACAGAGTGAGAGGGCAAGTGAGCTTTTGGCCATAGTACATACTGATGTGTGTGGTCCAATGAGTCACACGGCTAGGAAATGATTTCAGTACTTTATTACTTTTACCGACGACTTTAGTAGATATGGCTATGTCTACTTGATGAGGCATAAGTGGGAATCCTTTGAAAAGTTCAAGGAGTTCCAGAATTAGGCACAAAATCATACAAGCAAGACAATTAAATTTCTACTATCGGATCGTGGGGGTGAATATTTGAGCCATGAGTTTAGTGATAATCTGAAGCAGTGTGGAATTGTTCCACAGCTGACTCCAGCCGGCACGCCTCAATGGAATGGGGTGTCTGGGTGAAGAAATCACACTTTGTTGGACATGGTGTGGTTCATGATGAGTCACACTGATCTTCCATTATCCTTTTGAGGTGACACTCTAGAAACGCAGCTTTCACAATTAATAGAGTTCCATCTAAGTCAGTAGAGAAGACGCCATATGAGATATGATCTGGGAGGCATCCCAGTTTGTCTTTTCTAAAGATTTAGGGATGTGAGGCGTATGTAAAACGTATGACGTCTGACAAGCTCAGTCCTAAGTCTGACAAGTGCTTCTTTGTGGGGTATCCTAGGGAAACCAAAGGATACTATTTTTATAATAGAGAAGAAGGTGAAGTGTTTGTCGCTCGAAATGGTGTGTTCCTTGAAAAAGAGTTTCTCTCAAAAGGAGTTAGTGGGAGGACTGTGCATCTCGAAGAGGTTCTAGAGCTGATGGAAAGTGTTCTAGATCCCATTGAGCCAGAGCAGGAGGCGCAAGATGTTGTTGACCCTGTTATGGATGCGCCAGCCCGACGGAGGTCTGGGAGAGTAGTCCATGCGCTAGAGTGGTACATGTTCTTGACCACTGGGCATCGTGATGTGTTGCTGTTGGACAACGATGAACCCAAGACCTATGCAGAAGCAATGATGGGACCAGACTATGAGAAATGGCTTGGAGCCATTGGATTCAGGTTGGAGTCCATGCTTGTCAATCAAGTTTGGAACTTGGTTGATCCACTAGATGGTGTAAAAACCATTGAGTGTAAATGGATCTTCAAGAAAAAGATAGATGTTGATGGAAATGTTCAAATATATAAGGCGCGATTGATGGCGAAAGGTTTCAGACAAATTCAATGTGTTGATTATGATGAAACGTTTTCGCCTGTCACTATGCTCAAGTATATTCGGATCATCCTAGCTATTGACAATGGATGTCAAGATAGCTTTCCTAAATGGAAACCTAAGTGAGGATGTGTACATGACAGAACCTGAAGGTCTTGACAGTCCGGGGAATGGTAGGAAAGTTTGTAAGTTGCTAAAGTCCATTTATGGATTGAAGTAAGCTTCTTGGAGTTGGAATCTTTGTTTTGATGAGGTATTCAAAGGGTTTGGCTTCATCAAGAATGAAAAAGAGCTTTGTGTTTACAAAAAGGCTAGTGGGAGCTCACTTGTTTTTTTGGTCCTATATGTGGATGACATATTATTGATCAGAAATGACATTCCTTTGTTGAATGTTATCAAGACTTCACCAAAAAATAGTTTTTCGATGAAAGATATTGGAGAGGCCGTATACATTTTGGGCATAAAGATCTATAGAGATAGATCAAAATGGTTAATTGGATTAAGTCAAAGTATGTACATTGACAAGGTTTTGAAACGGTTCAAAATGCAGAATTCTAAGAAGGGATTACTGCCAACGTCACATGGTATTTCTCTCAGTAAGACTCGGTGTGCGGTGACACCTGATGAGCTAGGGAATATGAGTTTGATCCCATATGCCTCCGCAATTGGATCCATCATATATGCCATGCGTGTACATGGCCAGATGTGTCATATGCTCTAAGTGTTATGAGCAGGTACCAATCGAACCCGAGTGAAAGTCACTAGGCTATAGTAAAGAGTATCCTCAAGTACTTGAGAAGGACTGGGGAAATGTTCCTGGTTTAAGGTGGTGAAGAGGAGCTCGTTGTAAGTGGTTACATGGATGCTAGCTGTCAGACCGATAAAGATGATTCTCTATCGCAATCTGGTTTTGTGTTCTGCATCAATGGAGGTGTTGGGGGAAATTGCTTCACTTTCAGGACTTAGAGATTAATAACTCGAAGGTTCCCTAAGCTTTGGAGCTGGTTGGCTCTTGTTCGAATGTGGAGGCGTCGAGCCAAAGGGTGCCTCGATATGAAGTCCTGAGAAGCCCTCCGCAAGATATGAAGGCTCCGAAGCAGAGCGACAAGATTGATAAGATGTTTGGCTTATCCATCCGCCTCGGGGAGCTTTACCCTTTTTAACCTTGCTCCGGGTACCGAATAGTTTCCACTATGTCGGTTGTAATCTAGAGGTAGTTAGGTCTTTTCCTTAGACATTTTTGCCTATAAATACCTCCCTCTCTACCCTGTAACGGGGATCGGATACAAAGCTATTCAATACACATATTCGAACTACTCGAGCTGTTATCCAACTCGGAGGCTTGAGACAGTTCTCAAACACAAACTCTCTGTTTGTTCGTTCTTGATCTCAGAGAACTTGTTAGCATAAACTTTTTACGCCAACAGTTGGCGTCGTCCGTGGGGAACCAAGTTCTAAAAGCTTGTTCTCTACTGCTGACCGCACTTAGAAGAGCACTTACGGAGGGAGCCTCGGAGTCCCAAGATTTTGCGCACCCTTCGGTAAGGGGCTTCTTAGTGTGGTTCGAAGGCCCCCGCTCATCTTCCCAGATCAATCGAAGTCCCTAATCTTCGGACCTCTTCGTGACTAGCTATGCCTCCGAAGCGAATCCTAGCCTCGGGTCCCCTCCGAAGGTCCCCTCGGACCGCAGGAGCTGGACCCTCTACCGCTCCAACGATTCCCGAAGATGCCACTAGGCATCGAGTGCCCAGGGGTCCCCGAGCTCCTCCTACGGTGCTTCAGACTGATTATGTCAGCTCCCAAGACCCGGAGCTACCCTCTGATGAAGACGAAGACCTTCCTGGAACCGAGGCTACTCAACTAGCCAGGCTTCAGGAGGAAGTAGCTAGGTGGAGGCAAGAGGCTGCCGATCGCCTCCGCACTCAAGCCTCCACCGAGACTCTAGAAGGGCCTCAAGACGGTGGTGCTCGCAACCTCCCAGAAGCTACCCAAGTCCCGGAGGAGGCCGAAAACGCATCTTTCGATGATGAGTCTCCGCTACATTCGGACTTGCAAAAAGTGCCCTTTGATCCCAGGTTCAAGGCCTCAAAGTTGCACAAGTACTCCGGTGGGTCAGACCCCAGAGAGTTCGCCCGCTCATATGCCCTTGCAATAGAAGCAAGTGGAGGGGTGCGCAACACGATGGCGAAGTGTTTCCCCCTCGCTCTCGAAGGTGTGGCACTCCGATGGTTCTGGTCCTTGAAGCCAGGATCGATCAGGTCCTAGGAGCAGTTGAAGAAGAAGTTTGTGAGCAACTTCCATTGTACTTTTGTGGCCCCGATGTCCACAGGAAGTTTGTTCCAGGTGAAGCAGCGGATGGGAGAAACACTCCGAGAATACTTCACGCGCTTCGCCCACACCAAGTCACAGATTAAGGGCCTGTCTACCTCTTCGGTGGTCGACGCCACCCGCGAAGGGGTGCTAAACCCCGACCTCCTCAGCAAACTCCATCGGAAGCCGGTGACGTCTGTGGCGCAGCTGATGGCATACTTCGAACAGTATGCCAAGGCGGAAGAAGGCTGTCTCCGGCGAGCCGAAGCACCCGCACCTACCCTCCGAGAAGTCAAGACAGAGCCAGAAGCCTCGGCTCCTCTGCAACCCCCTCAAGAGGGCCGCTTCAACGAGCACAGGCGAGGGAAGAAGCATTTCCGTTCAGAAGTACTAAGCATTACACCCTCCGCTCCAAAGGTACCTGCCAGTTATCAACAGGCGCAAAACTTCAAGGGTGGGGCGCCGAAACCTCAAGAGAGAGCACCTGGCAGGCGCCAGAGTTTTTTCTACTGCGTGCATGGCGACAATAGAAGCCATGACATGAAGGACTGCAAGTCGGTGTTAACCCTTCAGGGTGAGTACCTAGGAGGAAGTACCGGGCGGGGTACTTCAGATCGAGCCCCACCAGGGGCACGGTCGGAGCCCGTGCAAACCGTGGCCCGAGCCGGTGTTCCCAAAGCCCCCACACGACTTCTGGTGGCCAACATTATGCCACCGCCGAAGCAGGAAGACCCACAAGACCACGGCAAACGGGTGGTCTTGCCCATCTCCGGAGGGGGGACCCTCGAAAGCATGTCCAAAACGCAGCGGCGTGAATACATCCGCGAGGTTGGGCGCATTTGGACTTCAAGCTCCGCAGAACGGATGCCAGAATGGTCTCATGTGCCCATCTCGTTTACTTCCAGTGATGCCATGGGGGTAAAGTTCCCTCATGCTGA
>JAAALK010001728.1:0-12301 GCA_019279435.1 Zizania palustris | reverse complement strand
TGAGATTTTGATAGCTGTCCTTGCCAAGAAAGATATGCCGAAGGGTGCTAGCTCTACTGCCCACTTTCCATCCTTCCAGTGGAATCTTTGCTTCGGAGCATATCTCCTAAAGGATACGAAGTTGGTACAATTACATTATGAGCCAAAAAATAATGTCTTAGCTTTCTCGAAGCCATTATCAGAGCATAAACGAACTTTTCATGTTCGGAGTATCTTGTCTTCGCTCCTGACAATGCTTCGGATACAAAATAGACAGGATTTTTGACCAACTTCCCATTGATATCTGCTTCTCTGACAAGGACTGCGCTGACAGCTGAACCTGTAGCTGCGAGATACAGGAGTAGGGTTTCGTCCGCAATAGGCACCGTGAGTGTAGCAAGATTGCTGAGATAATCTTTAATATCTTCGAAGCTTTTCTGACACTCCGGTGTCCATGCAAAATCTTCGGACCCTTTCAAAGCTTTAAATATTGGCAAGCTCCTCTCCGCAGACCTTGATAAAAACCTGCTAAGTGCGGCCAGACGTCCAGTCAGCTTTTGCACTTGCTTTAAAATCTCCGGATGAGCCATCTTCTGCAGCGCAGTTATTTGAGTAGGGCTAGCTTCAATTCCCTGCTTGAAACTAAGTACCCTAACAACTTTCCAGCCTTAGCTCCGAATACACATTTTTCGGGGTTAAGACGGATCCCACATGCCGAAGGCTATTAATGTTTCAGCTAAGTCTAGGCTATGTGGTGCTTTAAAGCACTCTTTATTACAATATCATCCATATAGGCCTCTACATTGCGGCCTAGTTGATGACCTAGAGCCTTAGCAACTAATCTTGAAAAAGTAGCCCCGGCATTTCTTAGGCCGAAGGACATTCTTACATAGCAGAAGACTCCGAAGGAGTTACAAAGCTCGTCTTGATTTCATCTTCGCGCTTCAACCATATATATTTGATGATAACCAGAATACGCGTCAAGGAAGCTTAGTAACTCCGAACCTGTAGTGGAGTCAACTAGTTGATCATTCGGGGCATGGGGTAGGGGTCACGTGGGCACGCTTTATTCAGGGATGTGAAATCAATGCACAAGCGCCACTTCCCGGAAGACTTCTTCCTGACGAAGACTGGGTTGGCTAACCATTCTGTATGGGTCACTTCTCTGATAATCCCAGCCTTCAACAGTTTTTCAACTTCGTCCTTAGCTAGAGCAGCTCTCTCTGCGGACATCTTCCGGAGCCTTGTCGAACAGGCCGGGCCTTCGGGTTTACAAGCAAACTGTGCCTCAATAATATCCCGATCGACTCCGGTGATATCTTCGTCAGACCAAGCGAAGACATCCAAATTTTCTTCTATGACCTTTTCCAAGGAAGTTGCAATTCAGGAGGTAAATCTTTACCAAATTGAAAAGTGTATTCTTTACCATCTTTAACAATGATCTTCGTTGCAATCTCTCCTTCGGGACTTGGTCTTGGAAATGACTTCTTCGAAGCTTCGGAAGAGGCTGAAAAAATTTCTTCATTATTTTGAACACTGTTTACTTGCCTCGGATCAAGAGGAGGACCGTGACCATATTCTGCCCTCCGAGCCATGGCTTGATCTCCGAAGATTGTCAGGACTCCTGATTGTGTGGGCATCTTCATGCACAAGTAGTTGTGATGCGCCACAGCTCCGAACTGATTCAACATGCCCCGTCCGAAGATGACATTATAAGCATACGGGGCATCTACCACATCGAAGATACTTCTTCAGTTCGGGCTAGTAAACCTTCTCTGAAGGTTACTTCCAGGCCTATCTGGCCAAGTGCATCAAGCGGAGGTCCTGCGAAGCCTTGCAGAGGACGAGCCGCTGGGAGGAGATGCTTCCGGGAAATGCATAACTGATCGAAGGCTTGTACAAAGATGATATCTGCCGAGCTACCTCCGTCAATTAGCACCCTTCGGACTTCAGTCCCTGCAATATCAGCAGTAATAACCAATGGATCTGCATGCGGGAACTTGATACCAGCTGCATCCTCCGCAGAGAAAGATATTGGAACATGAGACCACTCCGGCATTGCAGCTGCAGATGACGAAGTCCCAATGTGGCCTACTTCTCGAACGTACTCTCTTCGCTGTCTCTTGGACATGCTTCCGAGGGTACCTCCTCCGGAGATAGGGAGAACTACTCTCTTCCCTCTATCTTGCCCTTCCTCTTGCTTCGGAGGTGGCATAACATTGGCCACCGGAGGGTGCCTTGCAGCATCAAAATTTTCTATCCGCGCCACAGCCTGGACCGGCTCCGGGCGCACTGCTGCTGCTGGACTTCGGTCGGTACTACCTCGACCCGAAGTTCTTTCCAAGTATTCTCCCCTTAGGGTAAGGATAGCCTTGCAAGTGTCAGTTGCATGGCTTCGATTCTCTCCATGTATACAGCAAAAAAGGGTCTGGCCCTTGCCAGCCGTTTTCCCCTGGCGGCCTCCAGCCACTGGACTTGTTCCCCGCAGACTGTGGAGCTCTTGGTGCAAACTTCTGTGGGGTGCAATGTTCAAGACTTCAGAGCGAGGGTGCTTTTGCCCTCTTCTTCGATCATGTTGCACTTCGAAGACTGGTTCTTGCGGCTGTGCCGAAGTCTTCACCTCTGCTTTAACTTCTTGCAATACTGTCGAAGTAGCAGTAGTCCTCCGAAGCCAACCTTCTTCTGATCTTGCATACTCCTCGAAGTATGACATCAGCTGTGATACTGTGGTGATGCTCTTCCGATGCAATTATCCAGAAGGCCTTTATCACTGACGCCTTCCCGAGTCGCATCAACCACCGAGGATGTGGACAGCCCCCGAATTTGCGACTTCGTGTGAGCGAAGCGCTTGAAGTAATGCCTCAATGTTTCTCCGGGGAGCTGTTTCACTTGGAAAAGGCTTCCTGTTGACATGGAGGCACGAAGGTGCCTTGAAAGTTACTTATAAACTTCCTCTTCAACTGTGACCACGAAGTGATTGATCCTGGCTTTAAGACCAGAACCATCTCAACGCCACTCCTTGAAGAGCTAAAGGGAAGCACTTCGCCATAGTTTCTCTGTCTCCGCCACTAGCCTCAATCGCTAGGGCATAAGAACGTGCAAACTCACTAGGATCTTCGTCTCCGGCATACTTGGAGAACTTCGGATCGAAGCGACCCTTCTGCAGCTCAGGATGCAACGGAGATTCATTGTCGTAAGAAGCGTTCTCCGGGGCTTCGGATAACCAAGATCGTCGTCTTCGGGCACTTCGGGGATAGCGGGGGTGGCTTGAGAGCGAAGCCTGTTCGCAGCCTCTTGTCGCCACCTCGCTACCTCAGCTTGAAGGTTGGCCATTTGAGTGGCCATATCTCCAAGGCTATCTTCATCTCCTCCGGAAGGACCTTCCGGGTCTTGAGAACTGGTATGATCAGTTCGAATCGGAATGGAGGGTGGTGGAGTGGCTCCGGGCGGTCGGAGTATGGAAGGGGTTGGCGGAGAGGTTTCGTATCCTCGAGGGATAGAAGCCCCTTGCGGAGTTTGAGGTGGAGGGATAGTCAGACGCCCTCCAACTTCGATTGTGTCGAAGGGTATCTCTCCGGAGATCCGAGAGGACCTCCGAGTGGGATTGCGAGGTGCGCCTCCGCTTAGGAGGCATGATGTAAGAAATTGGTAGAGAACGAAGTTTTTTGAACTAAGTTCCCCACGGACGGCGCCAACTGTTGGCGTAAAAGATTACGCTAACAGGTTTCTGTAGAAAAGAAACTAACAAACGAAGTGTTTGTGAAGCAAACTGTTCTAAGCCTCGAAAGGATAATAGCTTAGAATAGTTCGAAAGTGTGTATGAATCACTTGTATTCGGTCCCTATTACAGGGTGAAATGGGGGGTATTTATAGGCTTAAACATTAAGGAAAAGACCTATTTACCCCTCTATACAACCGACATTAAGGAAACTATTAGGTTTCCTTAATAGGGCTAAAATGGTAAAAAGACTAATCTAATAGGATAGAAGATAAGCCTTCCATCTTAGCTGGCAGAAAAATCCTAAAGGGCTTTGGTTCGAAGACATACTTCGAAACCAGTGTCTGTCTTCGGGCTTCGAACCAGATTCTGGGCATCTTCGAAGATGGTCTTCGGACAATCTTCGACTGGTTGGCTGTCTTCATGCTGCTTTGGCAATAAACCCCGAAGATGAGATATTTTCCCCCAACAGTCGGTGACGGGCTTCGGGGATGACAACGACAACGGCGGCGCGGGCTCTGGAAGCGGCAGCAACTGGCGGGAGAAGATTAGGGTTTAGGGTTTTCAGACGGCGGGAGTGAAAAATTTATATAGGCGGATTAGTAGTGACACACTCTAATGTCAGCATGCCCGCCACTGATATTTATTGTAGTAGTGGCGGGCAAAGACATAGTAGTGGCGGGCCGCTGACGTCACCGACCGCCACTACTAGGGTTTAGTCTGGGTGGGTGGAAAAAAGTATAGTAGTGGCGGGCATACGCTGACGTCAGCATGCCCGCCACTACTGCCTCTGGTGGGGTTATATAGCATACGTTGCCACTCATGTCGAGAAACACTTAGTAGCGCAGTGGTGCGGGGGTTTCTTTGGTGCCATGCGGTTCGAGGTTCGAACCTTGCTGCCTGCAGGCGGTTTGAGGTTCGAACCTTGCTGCTAGCATCCAAACATTTTTTTTACATTTCTATTCTAATTTTCATGACTTTTTTATTCATGTTTAAATTCTAGTTTGAACTTGATTTTTTAACAATAAAAATACATCATAACTTATCAAATTTAAAAAATTGGTATTATTCTGCCTCACTTTACTTTTTCCCCCTTAGTTTACTGTTTTATTCATTAAGTGTGTTTTTATGATCAAAGTCAAAATAAGTTCAATTTGAACTACAAGACATGAAATAATTCACCAAAATTTATAGAAAACCATATTCATGTTTTGACTCTATAATTAGTTATTATTATCCAGTAAATTTAAATCATCAAAAAAATGTAGGTTTCCACAACACTCGATCGACAACTTGTATTTTTATAGTTTTTTAATCCTCAAAAAATAAATAAAGTCTAAAAAAGATGAGACTTGTCATGTTGTTATGATATGATCGATCTATAGATGTTGTCATAAAAAATAAAATTGTTTCGAGAAAATAATCACGTAGGGCGTTAAGAAACCTAAGATTCTGCGGGGATGAATTAGGGTTTAGAGATGAAATGACCTAGGTTTGAAAGCAAAACCTATAGTTGATTCTTCCTTTGAACTTGAAACTTTTTGTACAATAAAAATACAACACCAATATTCTAATTGCAAAAATTGGTATCTTTCATTAACAGAAAATTGTATTTAAATGCAAAAAAGTCCACGTAGAGGTAGGGATTATCTAGCATACACTGCACAAATAGCCGAGAAATACTTTGTAGCGCAGTGGTGCGTGGAGTTCTTTGGTGCCATGCGGTTTGAGGTTCGAACCTTGCTGCCGACAGGTGGTTTGATGTTCGAACCTTGCTGCTGGCGCCAAATCAACATTTTTTCTGTTTTGTACTTTTTTAAATTTTAGCACTTTTTATTGATGTTTAAATCCTCGTTGAACTTGAATTTTTTTAACAATAAAAATACATCATAATTTATCAAATTTAAAAAGTTGGTATTTTTCTGCCTCAATGTACGTCACTTGACTTAGTGGTGACGGGCCGATGACATCATGCGACCGCCACTACTAAAAGGATAGCAGTGGCGGGCTGGTGACGTCATCCTGCCCGCCACTACTGCCTCTGGTGGGGTTATCTAGCATACGTTGCCACTCATGTCGAGAAACACTTAGTAGCGTAGTGGTGCGGGGGTTGCTTTGGTGCCATGCGGTTCGAGGTTCGAACCTTGCTGCCTGCAGGCGGTTTGAGGTTCGAACCTTGCTGCTAGCATCCAAACATTTTTTTACATTTCTATTCTAATTTTCATTACTTTTTTATTCATGTTTAAATTCTAGTTTGAACTTGATTTTTAACAATAAAAATACATCATAACTTATCAAATTTAAAAAATTGGTATTTTCTGCCTCACTTTACTTTTTTTTATTTCATTAATAAACATGTACAATAAAATACATCATAACTTATCTATAGTTTATTCTTCCTTTGAAATTGAAACTTTTTGTACAATAAAAATACAACACCAATATTCTAATTGCAAAAATTGATATTTTTCTCCCTTAGTTTACTGTTTTTATTTCATTAAGTGTGTTTTTATTACATGTTGTTACGATATGATCGAGACTTTGTAGCGCGGTGGTGCGGGGGCTCGCTTTTGACACATCATGTTTATTTGAAAGCAAGTAAACAAACACAAGTCCAAGCTGGGGAACCAGCTTACACATCGAAACGCACTACTGGTCAAACCCAAAAGAAAGATATGGTTTGGAGCTTCTTCTTCTTCCTCGGCACAAACCCAACCTATTTCTGGTTAAACAGATTAAAAGCCTCAACTTGCCAATCCTCAACCAACTCGGCATCATCAGGCAGTCTAAACTGCTCTCCATGTTCCTGAACAAGAAAATGCACGCGACGGCAATAGTGAGAACAACTTATTATCAATGATTGAATTGGATGATAAAAATATAAAATTTGCATAAAAAGAGGATCTTGCCTCCTTCCTCCTCTTGCTGTCGCATTGCTCTACATGCTTCCCTTTTCCACCACTAGCCTCGGCATGTTTCCCTCTACCACCGGTTGTCTCATCATTCTTCCGTCTGCCAACACTTACCCTATCTGGTTTGCGGCGATCGCGAGTCGTCCTCCGAGTCGGAGTCCATTATGAGAATCACTTTCTTTGCCAAACAACTGCAAACTATACCATCATGTACCTTATGTTTACCGCATTTGCAAACCTCACACACGCCACTTGATGTAGAGTCTGAGGATCCACTGTTTGGTTCAATCTTAGGAGGAGCCATCTGCAATTTTTTTGTCACATTGATATAACATTACAAAACCCTAAGCTAGTAATATTATAGTGCATTAAAAAACATTATTATTATAGTGGAATTTTTTTTCTCAGAAATTTTTTATAGTACATTAAAAAACATTATTGTTATAGTGCATTCTACTAGTAATATTATACTAAATTATATTACCACGCATAAATTAATATAACAATTAGAAATCATTTAACCCTAAGCTCGAATAAAATAAGACTAAAGATAGGTTATCTAACATTTACTGACTGGATGGCGGCGACGCGGGCGGCGCCGAGACGGGCTCCGAGGAAGGCGGCGACGGGCGGAGGGCAGCGGCGACGTGCTCCGGGACGTCGACGACGGCGACGGGTGTGGAGGGGGGCGACACGGGAGTTTAGGGTTAGAAAATGAAACTAGGTTTTCGGACGGCGGGAGTGGAAAGTATATATAGGTGTATTAGCAGTGGCGGGCATGCTGACGTCATTCTGCCTTAGTAGTGGCGGGCATGCTGATGTCATCCAGCCCGCCACTACTAATAGAGGGGATTATATATATAGCATATAATACTCTTCCTACATTGACGTGAAACACTTAGTAGCGCAGTGGTGCGCAGGGCTCACTTGGGGCCATGCGGTTCGAGGTTCGAACCTCGCTGCCGGCAGGCGGTTTGAGGTTTGAACCTTGCTTTGGCCCCAAAAATTAAATTTTTTAAAAAATTGTATTGTTGTTTAATAAATTTTCTATTGATGTTTAATTAAATCCTCATTTGATCTTGAAAATGTTTTAACAATAAATGACATAATTGATTTTACAAATACACACGCTAAACATAAATGATCTAGCCTTGCACTAATTTTCCATCGCCATTGGTGCGTAGATAAGGAATCACACTGCCAAATGACAGTTTTGCTTCAACCACATTGATCCTTGATATGTCAACGAAAAACGGAATCTCATCAAACTGATTGTATTCTTCTTCGTCTTCGACTCCATCAACTCCAACAATTCTTTGTTTTCCTGGAGCAACGATGTATTTTTTCTCATCTTTAGGATCAAGTATGTAAAATACTTGTGCCACGGATTGAGCGAGTATCCAAGGGTCATCTTTATAAGCCACCTTATTAAGGTCAACTATCGTAAACCCGTAATCATCCACCTCCACACCTTCTGGATGTCTGACCCACTGACACTTAAATACAAGGATTTCTATAGAGTTTCCATAGTTAAGTTCCCATATTTCTTCGATGTATCCATAGTAAGCATTCTTTTGTCCAGTGCTATCTTCTGCTTCTCCTCTGACATCACTATTTTGGCGCTGACTCTTTTGATCCTTTGCTTTGGTATAGAATGTGAAACCATTGATGTCATACGCTTGCCATGTTTTAACCATGCTCAATGGACCGTAAGACAATTTATTTATCATCATCTCTTCGTCGGTTTCTCCAATCGAAAGGTTTAGATCCCTCAGCCATGATGTGGAAATAAATTTTGTGTTCTTTCATAATCCATTGTTCATCGCGATCTTCATTCTTTTCACGAAGCTCTTGCAGGTGTTGTTCAACATATGGTCTCATAATCGCCAACTGATGCATTACACTATAATGTGATTCTCTTATTGTTTGGTAACTATTGTCTCGTATGATTTTCCTGCCTTTAGTTCCTTTACCGGTGAGTCTTCCATGGTGCCGGGACACGGGAACTCCTATTGGTCTTCCATCTCTTATGTAATCTGCGTAGCACTTAATGACTTCCTCAGTCGTGTAGCCCTCTATCATGGAACCCTCTAGATAAGCACGATTTCGTACGTAACCCTTGAAGATAACCATTAGACGCTCGTACGCATACATATTGTGCAGGTACGTTGGACCGAGAACAAAGATTTGGTCTGCTATATGTATCATATAGTGCTCCATAATATCAAAATATGAAGGAGGAAAGCACATCTCAAGCTGACACATAGTCTCCCTCATTTGTTTACGTAATTCATTTAGCTCTTCAGTGTCGATCACCTTCTTTGATATGACATTGAAGAAGTGACACATGCGTGTTATCACCATCTTCAGAAATGAATGTTTGACTCCTCTTACTGCGATGGCGAGGAATAGCCCAAGCATAACATGACAATCATGAGTGTTGTAGCCGCTCATCCTCAAATCTGCTACGGAGACAATATTCTTTATATTCGTTGAGAATCCTGTTGGAACTCTAATTCCATGTAGACACCTGCAGATTGATCTTTTCCTCGTCAATTGTGAGGTTATAGCTAGCAGCCGGAAGGAAAAATTTCCGTTGGCCCTTTCCTGTGGGTGAAGCTCGGGTCTAATTCCGAGAGTTTGAAGGTCCCTTCGTACTTTGAGTCCATCTTTTGATTTGCCTGTATGTCTAACAAAATACCGATAGTGCTTTCGAAGACATTCTTCTCAACGTGCATTGTATCGATAGCATGACCAATCTCCAACTCCTTCCAATAGGGCAAATATCTAAAGAAGATCGACTGCTTTTTAAATGGAGCGTCCTTTGAAATTTTTTCAGATTTCTTCCTCTTCTTTCCGAAAACAACTTTGATATTCTTTACCATTTCGAATAGAAATTTGCCATCTCGATTTCGTGGAGGCTGTCCAAGCTCGATTGTACCGTCGAAATGGTTCCTATTTCTTTGATATTGTGGTTTTTTTCGTAAAAATCTGCGGTGTCGCATATATATCGTCTTAACGAATGATGGAA
Source organism: Zizania palustris (assembly GCA_019279435.1). Classification (NCBI taxonomy): domain Eukaryota; kingdom Viridiplantae; phylum Streptophyta; class Magnoliopsida; order Poales; family Poaceae; genus Zizania; species Zizania palustris. Next base: position 2,661 of record JAAALK010001728.1, on the reverse strand, counting down.
GATGCATAGATTTTTTCTGGTCCACACACACTACACATGCTGTCTTTCCTTTAACCTTTCCTGTTAGGGACATTCGTCCTGGGTTGTCAGCTATGGTGCAAAAGATTATGGCTCTTAGATTGAAGTGCTCTTTCTTGTGCTCATCCCACACACAGACACCATGTTTCCATAGACGTTTCATATCCTCCATCAAAGGTTCTAGAAAGATATCAATGTCATTGCCAGGTTGTTTGGACCAGAAATTAGAGTAGTGAGCATAAGGTATTTTCTTTTATGGCACAACCATGATGGAATGTTGAACAAGCATAGAAAGACTGGCCACGTACTATGTGGGTTCCTCATCTCACCGAAGGGATTCATTCCATCCGTGCTAAGTCCCATCCTGATATTTCTAGGATCGTCCGAGAAATCTGGATGGGCCAGGTCAAATGATTTCCACTGCCTAGCATCCGCAGGGTGCCGAAGTTTTTCGTCCTTCTTTCGCCCCAGCGAAATGCCAGATTAATAGTTTAGCATCTCTAGGATTAGAGAACATACGTTTCAAGCGATCAATCACCGGTAGGTACCACATTACTAAGGCTGGAACTTTCCTCTTCGTCTTTTTCCAGGATGGTCTTCAATAACATTTTTATTCCTCTTCTGCAACCTCTTATTATTCTTCTTCTGGTGGTCATTGTAGTCCTCCACACAGTCATTTGGACGTTTGTATCGACTCGCGTTGCACTGCGGACATCTCTCTAACAATCCATACTCTTTTCGATATAGGATACAGTGGTTTGGGCATTCATGAATCTTCTGAACACCCAAAGTCAACAGACAAATCATATTCTTTGCTTGGTACGTATCAGATGGTAAACCATTGGGTTTTGGCAAACCTTTTTTAGGAGTTGTAAGAGATCTGAAAAACTAGTGTCAGACCATCCATTGCTGGCCTTCAGTTTCATAAGCTCAAGAATTGTGTACAACACAGTATACTGCTTATCGCATCCGTGGTGTTCCTCGTAAAGAAGGTTTTTTGATGCTTTGTCAAGTGCTTCAAGTTATCGTATCCTTTGGTTCTAGTTCTCTGCAACAACACCTCAGACACAACATTTCGCATTAGTTCCTCCACATCAAAGGCGTCATCATCATCATGTTGATCAACATCATCATGTGTTATGTCGGATGTATGATCACAACCTTTTCTATGTTGATGAGCATCTTGCGGCACATCAGAATCTTCAGGCGGATTTTGGCCCATCTCACCGTGTTTCGTCCATATATAATAGTTCTTCACGAAACCATTTTTCAACAAGTGAAATCGTATGGTTTCACGATCAGAACATGGATACATCGCTTCGTTTTTACAAACTTTACAAGGACAATATATTGCCTCTTCACTCTGACGGGAAGCATATTGTGCGGCAGCTTCAGTAAATTCAGTTACTCTGTTAAAATATTCCACCACATCTCCGTCGTTGGACGAGTACATCCAGGACCTGTGCTCCATCTAAAACATTATTATTTGAAAAAATATTAATAAATTCATTATTGTTAATTTTAGTAATTTACAAATTTAAAATATATTGATTTATTATCGCTCATAACAACATTAATTAAAAATCCTCAATGCTTTAATTAAAACTATTTATTAAGCAGAAAAAATTATTAAATAAATTAACTATATTGGTTTCTCTCTCTCCAAACAACATAAGTCTAGATCTATAATCATAAATCAAATTAAAAAAGAGATTAAAATGACGTAAATCAATATACAAGTGATGAATAATTGTGAGGAGAGTCATATTTGTTCATTTGGGAGAAGGTAACACTGTAATGGAAGATTATTTGAAAATTTCTATTCACAAACCCTAAATTAGAAAAAACGCTAATAACTCATTGTATACATGATTAAATACAAAATAAATGTGAGATTCAGCATGGATTTACCTCCTAGAATGAAATCCTTCAAAAGAAACGAAAACAAAGCCTCCCCCTCTTTATCTAGATTTTTGTCGTCATTGTACGGACAAAATTAAATGCGAACTCCAGTAGAGCTCGGGGAGGAAGAAGCTGCGCATTTATAGCTAGAATAGTAGTGGCGGTCGCAAGTGATGTCATCAATACTTTAGTGGCGGCCATATTAGCAGTGGCGGGCAGCACCAGCGCCCGCCACTGCTATTGGTACAATAGTGGCGGTCCGGGATGACGTCAGCACCGACCGCCACTACTTTACCAACAATAGTGGCGGGCGCTGGTGCTGCCGTCACACCAGCAACTGTAGTGGCGGGCATCTAATGCCCGCCACTACAGTGGTTTTGCCCAACGCCACTACAGTGACGGTTTGTAGTATGGTTATTCTATCTCGTGTTGCTGACAGGGAATGGATGTGCTCATGGTTCCATGGCAGCCATGAACATTTTGAAATACAACACAAAATATGCTAAGGCCTCAACAACACTAGAGAGAGAGAACACACATCTCCTACTTGAGATTAGTATAGTGGCTTCAGAAGTAATAACTACTACTGTAGCCAAGAAGAGTTTTCATACATTTCCCACCTTTGACACTGTGATTAGTTTACTACTGCTATTACTTCTGAGGCTACTATACTAATCCTCAAGTGCATCCGGCTGAAACACCAACATTAGATTCTGCAATTCATTTTAGAGGCCTATGATG
>JAAALK010001729.1:0-12251 GCA_019279435.1 Zizania palustris | reverse complement strand
CAACACGTCTATGCCCGAAGCGGCTCCATAAAGGCTCCAGTACAAAAGCATGCGGGCTCACTTTCTGTTGATAAGAGGACCTACGAGGAGACGAGGATTATATCGAATACGAACCAGGCAAACCATTATTACCCCAAGGAGTACTTAATTGTATGCTGGGCGATGAAACATTTCATGACTGGTACCTCGAAGCGTCTTCGTTAGGTGTAACACAAATAGAACTGACGGTTCCACAAGAAATATTCAACTGCCCAGAGTTAAGCTTGCACTATTTTTCGACGACTTCCATCGATGTTCGTCTGAAGCGAACCGACATCACAAGCATGATGCTCTGGGCATGTAAGTACTTTATACTTTGTCAATACAAGAAAAAATAAATAATGTCTTATATGACTATTGTTTTATAACATATGCAGTTGTAATTCACGCGGTGACGAGTCTAAATTGTATGGGTACCTAAACCCGTCATTAATAAGCCAAAGTGCGCTGAACCCGACACTAAACCAGAATGATAGCAAGTACTGGACTGCGGGTACGAAAAAATTTCAAAGAAAGATGTTCAATAAAGACGAAGACAAACTTAAGAAGAACAAAAGGAGTTGTGCCGCGTTGGATATTGCGCGGTGCATGTATCAATGGAAGGACAGAGAAATTATATGTGGGGCATATAACTTTAAGTAAGTATACCCACTATATCCACTTAAACACGTTTTATCGATTATGAAACTAACATAATCATATATTACTTCTTTCGATAGTGATCATTGGATTGCACTTCTGATATACCCAAAAAGCTCAAGGGTTTATGTGCTCGACTCGCTCGACAAACCCAAAAAGAATATCAAGATATATTAAATGTTATTCAGAGTGCACATAGATACTACGTGGAAAAGTTAGGTGGCCCACATGATCCACAGAGGCCGAAAGAAATGCTTATCAGAACCAACTTTCCGGTAATATTATATTTTAAATTTGTTAATTCAATTGATAAAGCCAAACTATATATCGTTCTAACTTTGTCTATTTTGAAGTGTCACAAACAATCTCTTGGTTCCGTGCATTGTGGCTACTATACTTGTGATTTCATGAGCAATAACTAGGAAAGTTTGGGCGGACAGTATCTGAGGATACTAAAGAAGTAAGTTGATTTCTTGTGTGTTAATCTAATATAACTTGCAGCGTATGTACTTATATTTACGTATGCAGGCGTCAGGTCCATCAACCGTTGCCGAGAAGAGCCAACTCTCTGAATCACAAATGTACGAATCGTATCAAGGATGTGCCGCTTCACGATGCATGAGATTCTTCATGAGCTTGGAGTATTTTTCGATCCTGAGAGTGAAGTGGCCAAGCATCCAACTTTGTATGATTGGGCCGGAAGAATGAAAAGGCGAACCAATTAGATATGAGTTAGCCTTCCAAGAAACATAAACCGCATGAGCATGTATTTGTGAAACAATGAATTGTGTTGATGGATGGTTATTGCGAAACAAAACCGGAAGAATGTAAATATTGTGAATTTTTGAAAATTGATGAGATTGATGGTTGTTGTGTTGATGTGTTGTTGTTGTGGATGTGTATGTGATATGTGGATGTTTTGCTGCTGTGTATGTGGATATGTGGATGTTTTGCTGCTGTGTATGTGGATATGTGGATGTTTTGCTGCTGTGTATGTGGATGGCTGTGTGAAGCATATAATTTCTGTGTTTTGTTTGTGGGATCACAGCATGCTGTGTTATGGCTTATACACAGCAGTGGCGGGCGTGCTGACATCATCTGGCCCGCCACTGCTATGATAACGGCAGTGGCGGGCAGATGAGGGTCAGCGCGCCCGCCACTGCTGTTGACACAGTGGTGGCGGGCGTGCTGACAATCATCTGCCCGTCACTGCTATTGATAACGGCAGTGGCGGGCAGATGATGTCAGCACGCCCGCCACTGCTGTTCACACGCGGTGGCGGGCGCTCTGACCGCCACTGCTAACCAGCGATAGCAGTGGCGTTAGAGCAGTGGCGGACCTGGATGCCCGCCACTATAGGTCGATTTTGCCCGCCGCTACAGTGTCGCTTTGTAGTAGTGTCATTTGGGGATTTCTCCCCGGCGCCGCTATGCCGCCACTGTTGCAGTCGGGGCCGCCATCGCCGATGTCACCGCCGCCGCTGCAGCCGCAGCCTGTTGTCGAGCCAAGGCTGAAGCCCCCCCTCGGGAACCTTGAAACTGGTCTTCGCCATGGATTCGCTCTGGTTTCTTGAAGAGGAAATGGAGGCTAGGGTTGTGTACGGTTTTGTTTGCACAAAGTGGTGAGAAGGTACTCAAGGAGGGTTTGGGCCCCCTATTTATAGCCCCAGGCCATGATTTTTTACCGTTTGCTACTGTCGTTCGCATTCCTAACCGTTATCTTTCTCCGAACTTAACTCATTCCCTTGAATTTCGTGAGGAAAAAGCCAATGGCTATTTCTTCTAAGCCTAAAAAAGCTTTCAGACTTTTAGGTTAATTCTAAAAAATAGTTCGAACAAACTTTCTTATAAATTGATTCGAAGTTTCGAATCTTCACATATTTCGAAGGTTAACTAAAATTGTTAATCTCTACGCATGATTATTTTTCTTGCGTATACTGCTCTCCTAACATTACAGGTGTTGGGAGAATATATTTCCCTATACAGGGGCCAAATGACGTCAGCCTCAGGCAGCCTTCGGCCCAGAGCCCAACGCTGTCGAGGCCTATTTCTGCTACAAGAAGCTGTTCCCAGACCTCAAGTTCCGGGACGGAGCTAGCCGCCCTCCGGGAGCCCAGTCCGGAGGCCGCCCTCTGGAGCGCAGTCCGGAGGCCGCCCTCCGGGAGCCCAGTTCGGAGGCCGCCCTCAGCAGCCAGTTCGGAGGCCACCCTCTGGGAGCCCAGTCCAGAGGCCGCCCTCCGGAGCCAAGTTCGGAGGCCGCCTCCGGGAGTCCAGTTCAGAAGCCGCCTTCCCGGGAGCCCAAGTTCGGGAGGCCGCCCTCCGGGGCCCCGTTCGGACGCCGCCCTCCGGAGCCCAGTTCGGAGGCCGCCCTCCGGGAGCCCAGTTCGGAGGCCGCCCTCCGGAGCCCAGTCCGGAGGCCGCCCTCCGGAGCATGCTTCGAAGCCCCCCCTTCGGTGTACACTTCGAAGCCTTCCCCCCAGCCTCCGCCTTCGGTGTGTGCAGTTTAGCTGGTCAAAGCCTGCATAGCCTGACATGTCTGTACAAGCTGTAAAGTTGTCTGGTACTTTAGTACAGTAGCTAGCTCCCTTTCCTGTCTACCCCTATAAGCCATGGGCTTGTAGAGGGTATCTTGGTCTTTTCCTTAAGGCCTGCGTGCCTATAAAAGCAGGGCCAAGCCCTTGTAGCGGGAGATAGGCTGGAGGGGGCCAAGAGACCCTGGAATTATTACTCCATACTAGGGCATACCATGCCAAATCCACCACAACTGGACGTAGGGTTATTATCTCCCAGGAGAGGCCCGAACCAGTATAAACCTTTTTCTCCCTCTGTTAGGTTCTTCGAGGCTCATTCTCCACATCACACTCCACACACAAAAAACCTGCTGGAACTAATGCAATTGTTCCAACAGTTGGCGCCGTCCATGGGGATCTTAGTCCAGAAGCTAAGTTCTCTGCCACTGTCTGCAACTCGAAAGTACGCTTGAGGGGGGAGCTTCGAAGCTTTCTTGCTTTGCGCACCCTTCGGCAAGGGGCTTTCGAGTGCAACTCGAAGGCCCTCTTCGCCTTCCCTTACCCTTCGCGCACCAGAGCTCACCCTCCAGCAAGGGGCTCCGATTCATGCGTCGAAGGTCTTTGAAGCCCAGGGGCTACGAGGCCAACCTTCGGCCACTTTACGAGGTATGACCACTATCCGAAGTACCACTTCGTTGTACAATTTCGCAATCACTTTGATATATGTTCGAAGCCCTGCTTCGCTTTAAAACCAAAGCAGGGCTTTGGCTTTAAATGCAAATTGTTGCTCCATCATATTGAGAAACCGAAGACAGCTTCACCTTGTCAAAACACGAAGCTTTGCTTCGCCTTATTTAAAATCCGAAGCCTTGCTTCACTTTACAAATCCGAAGCACCCCTCCGAAGGCTACACAGCGCCTCCGGGCCCATAGCAAATCCGGAGCACCCCTCCGAAGGCTACACAGCGCCTCCGGCCCGTAGCAAATCCGGAGCACCCCTCCGAAGGCTACACAGCGCCTCCGGGCCCGTAGCAAATCCGGAGCACCCCTCCGAAGGCTACACAGCACCTCTGGGCCCGTAGCAAATCTGGAGCACCCCTCTGAAGGCTACACAGCGCCTCCAGGCCCGTAGCAGTAATAGGGACTCCGGGCCATGGCCCGATGCGTCCAGGGATTCCGGGTTTCCGTACCCGAAGCATCCTAGGGATTCCGGGCTCCTTACCCGAAGCATCCCAGGGATTCCGGGCTCCGTACCCGAAGCATCCCAGGGTCGAAGGTGGCCCAGGGTCGTAGGTGACCCAGAGCCAAAGGTGGCTCAGAGCCGAAGGTGGCTCAGAGCCGAAGGTGGCTCACATTATCACAGGTTCGGTGACATCCACACCAAACATCCATTTCCATTACAGAATCAAGCTCAGAAGCCTTGCTTCGTTATCCAAACACGCTCCGAAGCCTTGCTTCGCGTGTCAAAATCTAATGTACGCCTAAGCATGTCGAAGTCATACTTCGCATGAAAATCTAAGTGTGTTTCAGAGCCTCGCTCACGCACAGCATCCAAATCCCAGCATGCCGAAGCATGCTTCGCTCAATTTGGTTATGCGAAAGCCTTGCTTCGCACCAAATTAAAGCATTCGGAGCCCAAAAGAGGTCTTCGCTCAAATGAAATTCCATGCGTCAAGCCGCCGAAAGGCGCACCCTTCGCATCTTTTATTTTTGCCCGCACCAGCAACGGCTAAGTCCCTAGCTGCCACGAGCCAAGGGGGCAAGCATGTATGCGAGGTGTGCGAATGTAATATGTAGTACGAGCGTGACAAGCTAAAACGTTCGAAGCCAAACAATGCGAAGCATACAAGACGAAGTATGCAAATATATTAAACTCCATTCATTGTATGGACAATCGAGAAGTATGGTACAATGCACTTCGAAAACCAAACGACGAGTAGTCTGTGTCTAAGCCTAAGAAAAATCGAGTGTGAGGCCCCAACCCTCGCTTGCCTCTTTTTCGGCCAGGGCCCCCCCTCAGCTGGACGTTGCCCGTCGGAGCCCGCTCTCCCTCGACCGACCCATCCAGGCTCCGAAGCCCGCAGGCTTCGTCTTCCACTTTGCAGGTCGCTCCAAGTTAGCGAAGCAGGAGGTGCCGTATCGAAGGCAGAAAAGTCTAGGGCTTCGTCGCCTGCTAAGGTCGTTCGCGAAGGCAAAGACAAAGGGCTCTGAAGGGACTCCGTCTTCACAGCGGCTAGCAAATCCTGAGCTACTTCAGAGATGACTTCGCCGCTAGGCCCCCTCAGAAGCTTAAACCGAGGGGGGCCTTCGGACATAGCTACTTCGAGGATCGCCCACAGCTGTTGAAGCTCTTCGGAGTCCTCGAGGACTTCGAGGTCTACGCTCGGAGGCTGAGCCTAGGCAGGTATAAAAAACCCCCGCATTCATATTAATAAGCTGATATAGTTTTTACAAGCCTGCAGCTAAGTATTACAAAAGGCCTAAGGAGATCTACACCTTCGGAGGCAGAGGTGTAGAAGTCGAAGGCTGATCAGGCGCAGCAGGCGCTTTGGCTCGGCGGTGTCGAAGGGCCTTCTGGAGGTCGAGGACTGCTTCGCAGCCTTGCTCCTTCCATGGTTCCTGAGCCGCCGCCAGGCTCCGCGAACTTCGGCCAGAGGCTTCACCAAGTGCAACCCCCGAAGGCCACTGGGGGTCACGGAGTTTGCCGCCAGAAGGTGGTCACACCCCGCGTCATGGAGCATCTGCAATACCCCTTGGCCCGCGACTCGCCGGCCATAAGAGCGAAGCCCGTCAGCGCTTCCTCCGCTATCGAAGCCACCGTCTTCAAGAAATCGGCGCGGTCCCCAAACGGGTCCTGATCGCCAAAGTCTGGAGCCCGGCACTCGGTCCCTATTAACTCAAGGACCTCGGTCAGACTCTGGTAGCTCGCCAAGATTGGCCACGACGAAGCTCTCAAGATCCTGAGCCCGTTGGCGGAGCTCCGCGTTCTCCTCCGCCTATCGGGCCTCGGCGTCCTTCGAAGCCTGGAGCTCCGCGCGGAGCCGAGCCATCTCCGAAGCCAAGGCTTCCTTAGCCTTGTCAGCGTCAGCCTTCGCCTCAGCAGCCGAAGCCTCAGCTCGCCTCCGCTTTCTCGGCTTCCCTCCGAGACTTCGCGGCGAAGGGCCTCCTCTCTCTCTGCGAGGCGCTCCATCCGCATGTCTGCAGAAGTCGAAGCTGCCGGCGTTCAGGTGCGAAGTCCGCAGAAATTCAAGAAATCATAAGTACCAACGAAAGGCTAACATATAGTTCGAGGGCTGCAAGGGGCTTCGCTCACCCGCATGAGGACTTCGTTAGAGCTGACGAAGAGGTCCGTGGGGTCCAGGTGGCTAAGTTGGGCCACCAGGTCCCCCCCCTCCGCAGAGGCACAAGCCTCGCGGAAAACAGTGGGATCGCCGCAGGCCGTCACGCCCTCCCTCGGCTTGAAGGGGTGAACCACTGCCACGGTCGCCTGCGTGGGCCTCGGCGAGGCGGGGCTCAAGCCCACCACGTCAACATCTTCTTCGCTTCGAAGGACCTCGCGGCCTCCGCTGCCTTCGTCGTCGGATGAAGCGCTCTCGGACTCCAAATCGCTGGTGCTGCCGCTGCTGCTGCTGCTGCTCGAAGCTTCCGTGGACTTCGCATCGGCGGGCTTCGATCCACCTTCGCCTACCGGCTTCGCCATGGCAGGCCTCGCATCGGCTTCATCCTATGCAGGGAGCCAAGTCAAGATCCGCATATTGAAGAGAAGCATGCAAAAAGGGTTAATCTTCATCGGAGATTTCTTGGAAGGAAGGTAGGGCTAAGAGTGCCCTCCACTCCTTCGCTGCGAAGCTGGCGCATCCACCTCCGCGCCCGAAGTTGTTGCCGCCGGGCATCCATGGGCTCCTTAGCGGCGGGAGTGTGCGTGTCAGCCTCCGCCGTCGAAGGCTTCGCCGCCAGGGGCTTCGCTGCCTTTTTGGAGGTCGGAGTAGTTGCGGGCTTTGCCGCAACCTTCCCCGGGTTAGAAACTTCAGCCGCGGGGGCCTCCAGCCGTGGCCCTGAAGCATCCGGTTCATCCTCGTCCCCCCTCTTCCTCTTGGCTCCGGCCGATGAGGTAGTCAGGTGGGCGAAGTCCGGCAAAGCAGGGAGCCCTCCGAGGTCGAGCGCAGGTCCATACTCTGTTCCAGCGCTACCAGGACCCCACCAGTGCGAGGCGCTGGGGTCTGCTCTTCGGGGGTCGGAGTCCCGACGACTCGATCCGCCGCCGCGATGGCCTCCTCCGGGGTCCTCATTTCGAGGTGAGGCTTCATGAAAGGTTTAAGTCAGAAGTGAAGATCTACGAAGTATAAAGGCAAGAGATTGCGAAGCCTTACAGAAGTGGTCGAAGGCCAACTCGCTAAGTTCCCCTCGACCCGAAGCCTGGAAGAGCCCCTCCGACCAGGAGCGCGCGAGGGGGCTGAGCCGGAGGGTGATGACTCCTCCGCAAGGTCCCTCATACTCATCTTCGCCGCCACTCTCCGAAGCAGCAAGATCCTCGAGCGTGGATGTCTTCGCTGGTCTTCACCACCCCTTCGCGCTGGTACAAGATGTGGCGTTGGTCCTCAGAAGGGGGGAGTTCGCGCCGACGGAGGCGTAGAACCACTCTTGATCACACCTCGAGTACCACTTGTGGTTTACGGCCCTCGCCGGGAAGGCGTCTTGGTACTCTCTATTCGGCGCTGGAAGTTGGCGCTGCCGAAGGCCAGCGCCCTCTTGACGGGTCTGTCCCCTCCTCGGCTTCGGTTGGCAGTTGGAGTCATGGAGGGCGACGAAGACATCCGCGTGGCCCTGGCAGCCCTCGGCCCTCATGGCCCACTCGAAGACAGCTAACCTCGCTACTGCGTTGGGCGAAAGCTGAGGGAGCTCTTGAGGTTGTAAGCCTTGAGGACTTCGCTCAGCATCCCACTGCAGGCAGACGAGGCCGGCTTCGAAGAAGGCCTCGAACACCACCACCTCGTCAGCACGAGGCCTCGGCTCGACCTCCGTCTTCCCGAGACCAAAGCTGGATCTTCGTCGTGATCCTCCTTCGCAGGCCCTCCGGACCGCCTCCTCCGTGGAGATCTAGGCCCTCATCTCCAAGGTCTGCTCAAACTTGTCAGATGTCGTCCGAAGGTCCCTCGGCCCCAGCCGCCTAGGCCAGTCTTCGCTGCCGCAGCCCCGCTGCTGCCTGCACCTGGGCGGAGCCTGAGCTCGAGCCCAAGGCCAGAGGCTTCGCCACTGCCTTCTTCGCATGTTGGTGGGACTTCGCCGCGAGGGCTAAAATTAGCGAAGTCGGAAGCTAGCGAAGCTAAGAAGAGAAAGAGCGAAGGTTGCAAGGCAACGAGAAGGAAGCAAATAGAATGTACCGAAGCCGCACGCGTAAGCCCCTATTTATAGGCGCGGTAAGAATTCCAACCGTCGTGGGCCGGACCCACCGCCAGGTGGGCCTCCAGGAAGGCGAATCGGCCCAGAGCAAGGTAACGGTAACCTTTCTGACCATTGCGGAGCCGTTCGGGCTCCCCGAGGTCGATCTGGCAACTACGCGGGCATTTATTACCCCCGGGTATCAGGTCACCTTCGGTCCAAGCTCCGAAGGCATGTTTTCTCTGAAGTTGTGTTTTCAGGTCATTTGTCCTAAGGGCGCGGCACCCCTTCGTCCCGAAGGCCTACTCACGAGCTACTGTTGGGGGAATATATTTCCCTATACAGGGGCCAAATGACGTCAGCCTCAGGCAGCCTACGGCCCAGAGCCCAACGCTGTCAAGGCCCGTTTCCGCTACAAGAAGCTGTTCCCAGACCTCAAGTCCGGACGGAGCTAGCCGCCCTCCGGGAGCCCAGTCCGGAGCCGCCCTCTGGAGCCAAGTTCGGAGGCCGCCCTCCGGAGCCCAGTCCGGAGGCCGCCCTCCGAGGGCAGTTCGGAGGCGCCCTCCGGGGGCAGTCGGAGGCCGCCCTCCAGGAGCCCAGTTCAAAGGCCGCCCTCCGGGGGCCTAGTTCGGAGGCCGCCCTCCGGAGCCCACTTCGGAGGCCGCCCTCCGGAGCCCAGTTCGGAGGCCGCCCTCCAGGAGCCCAGTTCAGAGGCCGCCTCCGGGGGCCCAGTTCGGAGGCCGCCCTCCGTATCCCAATTTGGAGGCCGCCTCCGGAGCCCAGTTCGGAGGCCACCCTCCAGAGCCAAGTTCGGAGGCTGCCCTCCGGAGCCCAGTTCGGAGGCCGCCCTCCGGAGCCCAGTTCGGAGGCCGCCCTCCGGGAGCCCAGTTCGGAGGCCGCCCTCCGGAGCATGCTTTGAAGCCCCCCTCCGGTGTACACTTCGAAGCCTTCCCCCCAGCCTCCGCCTTCGGTGTGTCGTTTAGCTCGTCAAAGCCTGGCATAGCCTGACATGTTTGTAAAAGCTGTAAAGTTGTCAGGTACTTTATACAGTAGCTAGCTCCCTTTCCCTGTCTACCCCTATAAGCCTAGGCCTTGTAGAGGGTATCTTGGTCTTTCCTTAAGGCCTGCGTGCCTATAAAAGCAGGGCCAAGCCCTTGTAGCGGGAGACAGGCTGGAGGGGGCCAAGAGACCCTGGAATTATTACTCCATACTAGGGCATACCATGCCAAATCCACCACAACTGGACGTAGGTTATTATCTCCCAGGAGAGGCCCGAACCAGTATAAACCTTTTTCTCCCTCTGTTAGAGTCCTTCGAGGCTCATTCTCCACATCACACTCCACCACACAAAAACCTGCTGGAACTAATGCAATTGTTCCAACAACAGGTTTACCGGAGAAGCGTATTCGAGGGGCTACTGTTGGGGGAAATATTTCATCCTCACAGCCACTATGATAACAGGACAAAAGCAGAAGATTGAATCAAAGGTTTCCAGCATATAACTCCAAGGATTGTAGATCAAGTTCGAAGTACGGAGGCAAACCTTAGTTCGGAGTATATCTTCGAACTAGGACTCTTCCGAGAGTGTCTTTGCCAACTAGGATGGAAGACTTATCTTCTTTATCATTAGATTAGTCATCTACCATTTTAGCCCTATTTAGGGTACCGAATAGTTTCCACTATGTCGGTTGTAATAGAGGGGTAAAGAGGTCTTTTCCTTAATGTTTGGGCCTATAAATACCCCCCATTTCACCCTGTAATGAGGACATAATACAAGTTATTCAATATACATTTTCGAACTGTTTTAAGCTATTATCCTTTCGGAGGCTTGAAATAGTTTACTTCGCAAACACTTCGTTTGTTAGTTTCTAACCTTCAGAAACCTATTAGCGTAATCTTTTACGCCAACACCAGGCAATCAGATTACACAAAATAATCCAATTAGCCGAAAGAAATAGATTAAACAGAATAAAATCAGCAAACCAGTCGGAGCCCGTCTGGTTTGAAGTCTGATGCGAAAGGTGTGCAAGGGTACCTTCGGCGTTTGGTGCGAAGTGCTCCACCGAAGGGTTCTTCGGCGTTCGGACTAATCTGGCCGAAGGTGAACTCCGAACGGATCTAGACGTGATGCACCTCCGAACAGCGGGGTTCGGCGTGATATCTCTGATACAGCGAACTAAGAAATATTGATGCGAGGGCCACGCGCGAGTGCAACTTTGTCTGGTGCGGAGTATGATCATGGCGAAGCCTGTCGCGATGAAGTATGCTGGCGAAGCCTATTGTCGAAGCATGCGGTCTTGTCGAAGGGTGTCCTGGGGACCTCCAGAACCGATCTCTCAGCTCCGGACACCTCCGGCAAAGGGGCTCCGAATGTACGAACCTGTAACAGAGATGATGCGAAGTACCAATTCGGCATGAGGACCGAATTTTGCTGAGTGTTGCACTAGTAGCGAAAGTAGCAATCTATTACGTAGATTAGCGGGTACTTCACAGGTGAAGTACCAAGGCGATAGCAATCTATTACGTAGATTAACGGATACTTCACAGGCTAAGTAACAAGGATTACCACTGTTCCGTAGTGGCTGGCGGAGGGCTTCTAGGCAAACCCACGAAGAGGTACAGGAAAATAAAGGTAAAGTAAATACGATCAAACCATGGGCTTTGGTTTGGTTTGAGTTGGGGGGTTCTCCACACCGGCCATGCCTCTCTATTTATAGGGGGTTATCTCCTAATCTAATCTGCTATTAATCCGGCCAGCTAGAGATAGAGATTGAGCTGGAAACACGTACAACTCTATCTCTGCCGAGGTGGGCTTCGGCCAGGCCCGTCGAGGCCTGCTCCTCGGGCCGAAGCTTCGGTAGCATGGGCTTCGGCCAGGCCCATCGAGGCTTGCTCCTCGGGCCGAAGCTTCGGTAGCGTGGGCTTCGTCCATGCCCATCAAGGCTTGCTCCTTGGGCCGAAGCTTTGGTAGCGTGGGCTTCGTCCAGGCCCGTCGAGTCTTGCTCCTCGGGCTGAAGCTTCAGCAGCATGGGCCTCCAAAGGCTTCTGAAGCTTTGACAGTGTGGGCCTCCTCAGGTTTCCTGGCCAAAGCCCATGGGCTAGCTAGAGGCTTTCGGAGCCTATAGCTCAATGGACTTCGGCCCTGTAGGGCTTCGGACAGACCCTAGACATGTGTACTTTCGGCCCAAATCACCAAAAATTGATATTTTGATAATCTAGCCATTACTGCCATTTTTTGCTATCAACAGGTGACTTGCCTTGTTCAGCGAAAGGCGATGGGGGGACTTCCGGGAAGTACTCTGGCTCCACGACGGCGTCGTAGTCTTTTCGATACAAATAAAATAAACGTAACATTCAATTAAACAATCCAAAATCACAACAAGCATATAGGTCTTGATTGGGTTAAATTAAGGAAAATAAAGTTATTAAACTTCTGAAATTATTATATGAATTTTTAAAATGAACTTTGATGGAGTTAGGGATTTTCTAAAAAGGAAAAAAAATGTATCCTAATGTATTTTAAACTTCCAATTAATTAATAATAAAAAGTTCAGAATAAACCTATTGTTTCTATTACACCAATATGAAGTGGATAAAAGATATTTTTTCTAAAATTGAAATGGAAAAATTTTGAGTTCATCCTAAAGTGCATTTGAATACTCTATTAAATAAAAATAAATTACTCA
>JAAALK010001378.1:0-12299 GCA_019279435.1 Zizania palustris | reverse complement strand
AAAGACTGGCCACGTACTATGTGGGTTCCTCATCTCACCGAAGGGATTCATTCCATCCGTGCTAAGTCCCATCCTGATATTTCTAGGATCGTCCGAGAAATCTGGATGGGCCAAGTCAAATGATTTCCACTGCCTAGCATCCGCAGGGTGCCGAAGTTTTCCGTCCTTCTTTCGCCCAGCGAAATGCCAGATTAATAGTTCAACATCTCTAGGATTAGAGAACATACGTTTCAAGCGATCAATCACCGGTAGGTACCACATTACTAAGGCCGGAACTTTCCTCTCCATCTTTTTTCCAGGATGGTCTTCAATAACATTTTTATTCCTCTTCTGCAACCTCTTATTATTCTTCTTCTGGTGGTCATTGTAGTCCTCCGCACAGTCATTTGGACGTTTGTATCGACTCGCGTTGCACTGCGGACATCTCTCTAACAATCCATACTCTTTTCGATATAGGATACAGTGGTTCGGGCATGCATGAATCTTCTGAACGCCCAAAGTCAACGGACAAATCATCTTCTTTGCTTGGTACGTATCAGATGGTAAACCATTGGGTTTTGGCAAAACCTTTTTTAGGAGTTGTAAAAGATCTGAAAAACTGGTGTCAGACCATCCATTGCTGGCCTTCAGTTTCATAAGCTCAAGAATTGTGTACAACACAGTATACTGCTTATCGCATCCGTGGCGTTCCTCGTAAAGAAGGTTTTTTGATGCTTTGTCAAGTGCTTCAAAGTTATCGTATCCTTTGGTTGTAGTTCTCTGCAACAACACCTCAGGCGCAACATTTCGCATCAGTTCCTCCACATCAAAGGCGTCATCATCATCATGTTGATCAACATCATCATGTGTTATGTCGGATGTATGATCACAACCTCTTCTATGTTGATGAGCATCTTGCGGCACATCAGAATCTTCAGGAGGATTTTGGCCCATCTCACCGTGTTTCGTCCATATATAATAGTTCTTCACGAAACCATTTTTCAACAAGTGAAATCGTATGGTTTCACGATCAGAACACGGATACATCGCTTCGTTTTTACAAACTTTACAAGGACAATATATTGCCTCTTCACTCTGACGGGAAGCATATTGTGCGGCAGCTTCAGTAAATTCAGTTACTCTGTTAAAATATGCCACCACATCTCCGTCGTTGGACGAGTACATCCAGGACCTGTGCTCCATCTAAAACATATATTATTTGAAAAAATATTAATAAAATCATTATTGTTAATTTTATTAATTTACAAATTGAAAATATATTGATTTATTATCGCTCATAACAACATTAATTAAAAATCCTCAATGCTTTAATTAAAACTACTTATTAAGCAGAAAAAATTATTAAATAAATTAACTATATTGGTTTCTCTCTCTCTCCAAACAACATAACTCTAGATCTATAATCATAAATCAAATTAAAAAAGAGATTAAAATGACGTAAATCAATATACAAGTGATGAATAATTGTGAGGAGGGTCATATTTGTTCATTGGGAGAAGGTAACACCGTAAATGGAAGATTATTTGAAAATTTCTATTCACAAACCCTAAATTAGAAAAACGATAATAACTCATTGTATACATGATTAAATACAAAATAAATGTGAGATTCGGAATGGATTTACCTCCTAGAATGAAATCCTTCAAAAGAAACGAAAACAAAGCCTCCCCCCTCTTTATCTAGATTTTTGTCGCCATTGTACGACAAAATTGAATGCGAACTCCAGTAGAGCTCGGGGAGGAAGACGCTGCGCATTTATAGCTAGAATAGTAGTGGCGGTCGCAAGTGATGTCATCATTACTTTAGTGGCGGCCATCTTAGCAGCGGCGGGCAGCACCAGCGCCCGCCACTGCTATTGGTACATTAGTGGCGGTCCGGGCTGACGTCATCACCGACCGCCACTACTTTACCAGCAGTTGTGGCGGGCGCTGGTGCTGCCGTCAGCACCAGCAACTCTAGTGGCGGGCATCTAATGGCCCGCCACTACAGTGGTTTCGCCCAACGCCACTACAGTGACAGTTTGTAGTAGTGTCATGAATATTCATCAAGTTCTAAACAAATTGTTCACTTAATTAAAATCCAAAACTCCATGATTTGCATGCTACAAGTGAAAAGATCCATATGGGTTTGTTTGTCGCACTACTCTTGTTGGCGTAAAAAGATTACGCTAACAGGTTTCTGTAGAAGAGAAACTAACAAACGAAGTGTTTGCGAAGTAAACTGTTCTAAGCCTCCGAAAGGATAATAACTTAGAATAGTTTGAAAGTGTGTATTGAATAACTTGTATTCGGTCCCTATTACAGGGTGAAATGGGGGGTATTTATAGGCCCCAATATTAAGGAAAAGACCTATTTACCCCTCTGTTACAACCGACATAGTGGAAACTATTCGGCTCCCTTAATAGGGCTAAAATGGTAAAAGACTAATCTAATGAGAAAGAAGATAAGTCTTCCATCTTAGCTGGCAGAAAAGATCTTGAAAAGCCTTAGTTCGAAGATGTACTCCAAACCAATGCCTATCTTAGTACTTCGAACTTGACTCCGGGTATCTTCGAAGATGAACGTCTGGGAACCTTCGAATCTGCTATCTACCTTTATGCTGTTTCGGCAATAACCTCGAAGATGAGATATTTTCCCCAACAACTCTATTCTAGATTGCTTACCATTGCACATTGGTCTGAACTGGGATAGTGTAGTGTATGCCAAAATCACCGCCTTAAGCTTCTGATGGTTTTCATGCCTAGGCTTGGCTTGATTGGAAAGTATAAGGTAGACAAATAAATAACCCTTGGCATTATGAAAAGAACACCAAATTCACTGATCATCAAGATTGCTTTCAATGCTCCACTTGAACTAGACTAGTCTGTCTAGAGTAGAAATTGACTAGCTTTGCGCAATCCCTGCTTTTACTTGTCTAGTCACCTTGATTGAGTGGTGATGCTTTTATTTCAAAATGTTAAAATCACATGATGTCATCATGTTTTTTAGAGAATGTTAAATTGAGCTGAGCACATGATAATTCGTATTAATGTTGGCATATTTTTGCTTTATATTTCTTTGCAATTCTACCCATTTCGAAGCTTTGCATGTTTTGAATGCTCCTTGATGCTTGCATTGCCAAAGGGGGAGAAATGTTTGAGTTCTCTGTAGCAAGGAGTAAAATAACTCAAGGGGAGTTTTATCTTGCAAAGGGAAGATTTGCCAAAGGGACTTTTACTCTTTTGAAAAAGGGGAGGAAAATTCTTTTGTCAAGTGACATGATTTGGCTCATTTCTGAGTTTTTATGGTCACTTGTGTGCTGAAATTTTTCAAATTTTCTTGAACTTGAAGTTGGTTGTCAATGCACTCATCAAGGGGGAGATTGAGAAACCAAGGGTTGGTTTCGGAGTCTGTGATGAGTGATTGACAGATTTTATCCTCTGATTCGAAGGGGTCCCTCCAAAGGGGTTCGGAGGTTGTTTCACCGAAGGGTTCGGTGGTCTGTTTGCTGCAGCTGTTGCAGTGGAGTGTGCCTGTCGGAGGGGTCCGATAGAACACGATGACTGGGTTGTACCGAAGGGTTCGGTATTTTGGGCGATACACCAGAGTGTATATCGGAGGTTGCTTACCCGGAGAGGTCTCCGGGGTACTGGATACACTTGTCTATTTGTCTGTGGTGCGCAGGTGACTTCGGAGGCGACAGACGGTTCGCAGCAAGTGAACCTGGGTCAAGCGGGAGGCTTGATGCAAGGTGAGCGAGGAACTCGGTCACGAAAGCTACGAAGGGTCGAGGTCGGACCTCGGGTCGAGGTGCGCCAGATGAAGGCAGAAAGTGTGGAGCATGGCTCCGGGTGAAGGTACTCCGAGATGAAGTCCTCGGAGGCGAGGCACTTCAAAGGGAACTCCGAATGGAGTGACTTCGGAGTATGGTGGATAAAGTCCTCAGCAATGAGGCAAGGCGTTCGAAGTGTGCTCTAGAGGGAGGCACTCGAAGGTATACCCGACGAAGGTCTTAGAAGTCGAGGTGCATCGAAGGCATGGTCCGAGTGAGGGTCGTCGAGGAGTGTGCTCGGGGAGAGGCACTGCGACGAAGTGCTCATGGAATGCTTCGTGCGGAGGCCTTGGACGAAGGAGGGACTTCGAAGGGTAGTACTCTGAAGGTGGGGCTTCAGAGTGAGGATGACTTGAGGTACTTCAGCCATGCATGGCTTCGGTACACGGACTAACAGAGTTCGAGCTGGGAGAAGATGCGAAGCCGTGGTGGTCCACTCCGGAGGTGTTGGTGCGAAGCCCAAGGGCTTTGATGGCTTCGACTCAAAACCGTCTCTGTATCGAAGGCTGACTTCGGTGAAGCGAAGGCTGTCAGGCTCAAGGCTTCTCACCGAAGCTACCGCACTCCTCGCGTGCGAAGTGGGGCTTCAGAAGGCTCCAAAACTGGAAAGGCTGACTATGTCTGTTCTGCAAAAGCTAATGCTGTCTCCTCTGTGAAGCTGACAAAAGAAGCCTCCAAATAAAGTAGACTACCAGCTGTACCCCCTTGTTGTGACGAGACAAAACCAGTGTAAACCCTAGGGGTAAAGTAGTCTATTCACATGGCTGAATAGTGCCTATAAATAGTGGAGGCTAGCTAGGTCACTAAAACACTTTGAGCAGCCATTCTTGAGCTCCTGTGCTAGCCACCACACTCTTTGTATTTAGATCTGTGAGTTCATTTTTGTGTTCCCCGTTCAAGTAATGAAGCTTTGATTCTATTTTCATTTACTGCTTGAACTTGTATACTTACTTCACTACATGCTTTGATCTCTCTGTGTCTCACTTCTTTTGAGTTGAGTTTGTGCACTAAATCTTTTCTAGAGAAGTGTGTGAGAAGTTTGTTCGTGTGAAGTGTGTGCTTTTCAGTGTCTGTTCGCTCTGTGTAAATTGGAGGCAACACCTCTCTGATTACTAGCGAAGCATTGTTCTTGACTTAGATCGAAGCTCGTTTTCTTCCCGTGTCGAAGTCCTCAGCGAAGTGTGTTCAGTGTGCATTTAGACCTTCAAAGTACGAAGCCTAGCACCAGTTGCTATTGCTGAGTATTTGGTCGAAGTCCTCAGAGAGAAGTCTGCTCCTGCGAAGGGTGAAGTGCGAAGCCTGCTCGAAGGCACCCAGTGTGCGGAGCCTGCACTGAGTTAGCAGAGTTGAGTTTTTTGTGTTGTGGGTGGAGCGAAGTCTTCTTGGCCTCGAACTTCTGCTCCTTGCGAAGCCTAATTTCGGAGCTGTGAAATACCTCCGAACCAGAACATCGAAGGGTGTGTTCGAAGCCTGTTCTGCAGAAGACAGAATTAAAACAGAAGGCTATTTTTAGTCTGAAATTTTAAAAAGCTCCCATTGACCCCCCTTTGGTCGCTGTTTTCAGTCCAACATATTGTATCAGAGACTTCGCACTGAACCCCGCTGTTCGGAGGTGATTGTCGCATCAGATCCGTTCGGAGTTCATCTTCGGCCAGATCAGTGCAAACGTCGAAGGTACCCTTCGGCGGGTTACTTCGCACCAGACGTCGAAGGTACACTTCGGCGATACCCTTCGCACTATACTCCGAATCAGTAGGGCTTCGCTCGGTTTGCAGATTTGTTCGGTTTAATATATTTCTTTCGGCTAATTAGATTATTTTTGTGTGATCTGATTATCTGGCGAGTCCACCCCCTTACCACGGTTAAGGGTAGTCGGAACGCGACGTAGGTGCTGTGTTACACTTAGGCTCGTCCCTAAGTTTCCACACACTTTTTGATCGTCGAACTAACCCAAGTGCGGGGAACATTTTCGTGTCAACCCACTTTTTGGCAACTCCGCTGGGGAAAAGCTACGCCAACATGACAGGTACATCTACATCGGCCACTAGTACATCTACAATGACTACTACATATACACCACCGATGGACACCAAAGGAGGCACATATATCGACAACCGCAACATCTTAACACCTAGTCTTGAAGATATTCCCATAGTAGACCGAGCAGAAATCGAGGCAAAGTTGAAGGCCCTCCAAGACATGATGCTTGGGAGCTACGTCAAGACACGCGCGGGCTTCATCAACCGCGGCATCATCGCCCCCGACCTTTCTCTGATCCAGGTAACACCTGTATCACCTCGTTTATCTTCTTTAGAGATTGAGCAAAAAATAGACGCATCGGTAGATCAGACTGCTAGCGTTTCGATAGCCAACCGTTTAGATTTGGGAGTTAGCTCCCAAGTAGAGGCGACACTTAGAAGGTTTGTCTCTACTAAGACCGTACAATCAGCCCTATTGTTAGTGTACCTTTGCTAAATCATGTGTACAGCAGAACTGACGGTAGCACTGGTAAGACCATTATGTCTCCGTCCTCAACACCCGTGGCTGAGACTAGTTATTATGCTTACTGCCAAGCTAGCACCGCGTACCACGCACCACCACGACTTGTGCCAGTACAAGCCCTGCCCGCACTGCCCACACCACATGCACAGGCACATGTGCTCGAGCATGTCGTATAGCTAGCGCGTAGGGAAGAGGCCCATGGCCGACATGCCAATAACCCGCCGTGTGTCATGCCCCCGCACGAGAGACGTGCGTAGGCAGCAGGCCAAGATGACCTAGAGGAGCAAATCCGCGCTCTATTTAGGGAGTGCACCGGTTTCATGCCTAGGGGTCATGCTAGGGTTTACCGGAAGCCATATCCCGATCATTTCGATACAATACCTACCGCCACGGCTTTAGAATCCCTGAATTCACTAAGTTCGACGGCGAGGGTAGCAAAACCACACTAGAGCATATTAGTAAATTTTTAGCGCAGTGTGGAGAAGCTAGCGGGTCAGACACTCTAAAAATTAGACTATTTTCTCTCTCGCTTTTCGGCACCGCTTTCACTTGGTTTTCAGCGCTCCCGCCAAACTATGTTCAGACGTGGGATGAATTGGAACAGAAATTCCATGACTACTTTTACACAGGTGAGACAGAACTTAGTCTTTCACACTTGACATCGGTTAGGCAGAAATATAACAAGAACATCTCTGAGTACATCAAGCGTTTTAGGGATACTAGAAACCGATGTTTCAACCTTAATATTTCAAAAAGGGATTTGGGGGAGCTAGCTTTTAATGTGTTACATTCCGAGATTAAAGAGAGACTAGACAACCAGAACTTCTTAGAGGTTAGACAAGTCTTGCAGCAGGCTCTCGTCTAGGAAGGCCGAGGCAAAGATAAAAAGTTTATTAAAACGTTTAACAGGCCTAGGGATGAAATACACGTCATGGAACACTCCGATGAGGAGGAACTAGAAGAGGAGGATTTGGCCGACATGTACGTGGCCGAATGGGTTTGGAATGCTAAGAGTAAACCTATCACTTGCTTTGAGTTACGACCGTCTCCCATGAAGAATCGGCCTAGTGAGATCAAATACTCATTTGACATCACTAAGTGTGATAAAATATTTGATTTTCTCTTAAAGAACCAGATTCTCAGGTTGCCTAAAGGCCAAGTCATTCCATTTGCGGATGAGTTGAAGAAACATCCATACTGTAAGTGGCATGATTCGCATTCACATAATACTAACGACTGCAATGTTTTTTGACGGTAGGTTCAATCGTCCATAGAAGAAGGATGATTGAAAACAGACCACAATCCAACGATAAAGCTGGACAAAGACCCCTTCCCCGTCAACGCCATTGACCTCGGTGAGAAGAAGGTGTTGATTTGGCCAGAACAGGCCGAGTCAATTAGAGGGAAGGCGGTAATTGCTGGAGAACCATGCACACGCACAGTCATACCTAAAAACCCCGAGGTGGGAGTGTGGAAACAAAACGTTAGCATTCCCTCGGCTAAGGCTCACAAGAGGCCAAAGGTAACATACAAGATGATGTTGCACAAGCATCAAAGAAAGGCCAAGGAAGCAGGCCCCCACGCTAAAAAACTAAGTCAGCCGAAGGGCCCAAGACATCTAGAGGCTAGCTTCGGACCGCAGTGGACGAGCCCTCCTCGTGATGGCTTCGGACCACAATGGCCGAACCCTCCGCACGGTGAATTCGGGCCACAGTGGGATAATGCTCCATACAGTGGCTTCAGACCTTAGTGGTCGAACCCCCCGTAAAGTAACTTCAGACCCCAGTGGTCGAACCCCATGCGAAGCGAGTTCGGCCCCAAATGGCCAAACCCCGGACCACTCTCGACGAACCCTTCGACAGGTGGCTTTAGCCCCCACTAGCCGAACGTACCTCCGTCCTAGCAGGACCCCTCACTGATATGGTCCGAAATACCATTGAGGAGCCATGCTGAATAGCGTGGGCCTCATGGCTCCAGAGGTGATGAGTCATTGTCAACGATAGTCAAAGAGGACAGAAGAAGAGAGAAGATGTGCTGCGTCATGGGCCGCGTGTGACTCAGGTACACGGGCAGCGAGCGACTGTCGGGCAGAGGGTCCGCGAAGTCGGGCTGGCCCAATCCGGGTGCATGGACCAGAAGCAGTAGAAGACCCACTGGGCTGTTGACCAGGATTGACTTAGGTACACGGGCAGTGAGTGATTGCCGGCTGAGAGAGCTGCGGAGTCAGGCCGGCCCAATCCCGGTACCTGGTGCAAAGTCGGTGAAGGCTTTGTCAGTTTCGGTGCAAAACTGACAACCACTGATCTTGTATCGGACTGTCTAGAAGAGAAGTCGTAGTCACTACGAAAGCTTAGCTTCCGGATAAGTCATCTGTAAATAGGAGTTTACTATTTTGTCCCTAGACCCACAGTCAGTCAGTCGAGTCTGTAAAAATATCCTAAGGGCATTTTAGTCTTTTCCTTTTATTTCGGCGTCTGTAAAAAAGCCTAAGGGGCTTGTGTAATATTCTAGGTCATTGGACAGCCTATAAATAGGGCCCCAATCCCTAGGGTTAGGTGACCCTTTTGCTGAAATCACTTTTTAATCAATTCCTTGGGTCATTCCTCTTTGTTCCCTGCGTTCTCTCTCCTGTTCTTGTGTGCGCCTCCAGGTGGTTGCTGTTGTCCCTCCGTGAGTTCATTTTGATTTTTCTCTGTTCTGGAAGAGTTGATTCCTGCTGTTTTGAGCGCAGCTCTGTTAGTTCGTTTTTGCGTGCAACTATTTTATTCCTGAGCAAATCATTCTTCTCTGGCTACTTCGGTTGTTGTTCTTCACATGAGTAGTACTAGTTCTTGCCTGTTGCAAGTAGTACATACTCCCTATAGCAACAGTACGCTAGTACTCTAGCTTTGCTTTTTCCTATGTACCCTTTTTGATCGAGTAGACAGGGCCAAGTCTTTATACTGGCTATTTCTGGCGAAGCCCCCTTCTCTGTTCAAAGTCCCTCAGCTCCGTGAGGCAGGCTTCGGTCTGATATCTTCGAGGGCTTTGCTAGAACTTCAACTTCGTTTTTGTACTGTGAATCTAGCTTCGAAGTATGTTTTGTGCTTAGTGTCTGTAAGCTTGGCATTCTTCGACAGTCCTTGCGAAGGTACACGCTGACTCGAGCTTTTCGAAGTAAATAATTCGATAGGCTTCGAAGTTAGCTTCGAAGTTTGTCTCTCTGGTAGACTTCGCTCGATGTGTGGTTTCTGAGGTTCTTTTGCTGCTGTCTTTTCCGAAGGTCTCAGTTTGTGAGTTCGAAGTTTGTCATTCGAAGTTAGCCCTTGGGTCGAAGGTTATCACTTCGTTTATCATACCTCGACCAAGATAGCTTCGAAGGTAGAGTGTAGGCTTCGATTTCATCTTGCTGCTGTGTGTTTGGCTTCGCTTATCTTTCGAAGGTTGATTTTCTGTGAATCTTGTTCGAAGCTTTCTGTTCGAAGTTTAGGCTTCAAAGTACACTGTTCGAAGCAAGCTTAGAGACTGTCATACTTCACTTCGAAGCATACTTCGCACGTTGACACACTTGACTAGGCTAGACTCAACAAACCCTTGGCACTTCATTGACAACCTTCGCTAGACTTCGACAAGAGACTCCGAAGCAGGCTTTGACTCTGCGAAGTAGGCTTCGACTCTGCGAAGCAGGCTTCGACATAGCAAAGCAGGATTCGCCAAGTTTTGACCAGGAGACAAAGTTGAACAGTAAACTTCTCATCTCCTTTCATGTACACTTAGATCATCTACTGAGAAGTTTTATCTGCCATGATTTGAACTTTCTGTTTATCTGCCTGATTAGCACTTTATTGGTGTTTCTTTGTCTAGAACACCAGACTTTTCTAGGCTAGATACTTTTAGACTTAGGCAATCTGTTCACGCTTTGTTGCTTAGTCTTTCGAGGAGCGTTGGGTGTTGGGAGCAGGCCATTAATTCGAAAGAATTTTTAGGCGCCCATTCACGCCCCTCTGGTCGCTACTTTCGGTCCTACAACCGTCAACTTTGCCGAACCCCCCTCCGGGTAATGGGTTCAGCTCATAGTGGGCGAGGCCACTAGAGCCGCCGATGCCTCCACCGTACCACTAGGCGGGGACTCCATGTGCTCCATATGTATCACAGCCGGAGTACCCTCCGCAACTTAACACTATGCCTTGTTTTCCTTCGGAGTATTATGAATGGCAGGGACAAACAGATGCAGCGGGGCGAGGCATCGTCCACAGACTGTCCATAGTACCTCCGAGCCGACTCAGCGAAGTCAAAGGGTATGACGCAAAGGGGCAAAGGACAAGGAGTCCGAAGCTATCACAGTCAGATTAGGGTCTCAGGAAGTCCCAATCCCGAAGGCCCCATCACCGAAGTCTGACGACATCACTTTCTGAAACGCTTGATGTACTCAGAGATGTTATCGTTAGATTTCGGCCTAACCGATGTCAAGTGTGAAAGCCTAAGTTCTGTCTCACCTGTGTAAAAGTAGTCTTGGAATTTTTGTTCCAATCCATCCCATGTCTGAACGGACTTCGGCGGGAGCACCGAAAACCAAGTGAAAGCGGTGCCAGATAGCAAGAGAGAAAATAGTCTAAGTTTTAGAACGTCTGACCGGCTAGCTTCTCCACACTGTGCTAAAAATTGACTAACATGCTCTAGTGTGGTTTTGCTACCCTCGCCATCGAACTTTGTGAATTCGGGGATTCTATAGCTGCGGGGGTAGGGTATTGTATCGAAATGATCGGGATATGGTTTTCGGTAAACCCTAGCCCGACCACTAGGCACGAAGACGACGCGTTCCCTAAACAGTCCATGAATTCGGTCCTCTAGGTCATCTTGGCCTGCTGCCGATGCACGTCTCTCATGCGGCGGTGTGACACACGGTGGGATATCAGCGTGTCAGCCATGGTCCTCTTCCCTATGCGCTAGCTGTACGGCGTGCTCGATCCTAGGCGCTTGTGCATATGGTGGGGCAGCGTGGGCAGGGCTGGTACCGGCGCAGGTGGTGGTGGTGCGTGGTACACGGTGCTAACCTGGCGGTAAGCATAATGACTAGTCTCGGCCGTGGGTGTTGAGGCCAGAGACGTAACGGTCTTGCCATTGCTACCATCAGTTCTACTGTATAAATGATTTACTCGAGGTATACTAGCAATAGGGGCTGATGGTGCGGCCTTAGTAAAGCCGAACCTTCTGAGTGTCGCCTCTACTTGGGAGGTGCCTGCCGAATCTAAACGGTTGGCTAGCGAAGCGCTAATGGCTTGATCTACTGATGCGGATATTTTTTGCTCAATCTCTAAAGAAGATAAACGAGGGGATATGGGTGTCACCTAGATCTGAGCAAGGTCGGGGGCGATAATGTCACGCCTGATGAAGCCCGCATGTGTCTTGATGTAGCTCCCAAGCATCAAGTCTTGGAGCGCCTTTAACTTTGCCTCGATCTCTGCTCGGTCTTCTGCAGGAATATCTTCAAGAGTAGGTGTTGGTATGTTGCGGTTGTCGATATCCGCACCTCCTACGGTGTCCATCAGCGGTGTAGACATAGTTGTCATTGTAGATGTACCGGCGGCCAATGTAGACGTACCAGTCATGTTGGTGTAGCTTCAACCTAGCAGATTCGCCAAAAAGTGTTGTTGAGAAGAAAACGTTCCCCCGCACTTGGGTCAATTCAACGATCCAAAAGTGTGCGGATACTTTGGGATGAGCCTAAGCGTAACACAGCACCGACATCCCGTTCCGACTACCCTTGGCGATGGTAAGGGGGGTGGAGTCGCCAGGTAATCAAATCACACAAAATAATCCAATTAGTCAAAAGAAATACATTAAACAGAACAAATTAGCAAACCGAGCAAAGCCCGACTGATTCAAAGTATAGTGTGAAGGGTATCACCGAAGTGTACCTTCGGCGTCTGGTGCAAAGTGTCCCGCCGAAGTGTACCTTCGGCGTTCGGACTGATCTGGCTGAAGATGAACTCCGAACGGATATGATG
>JAAALK010001379.1:0-12401 GCA_019279435.1 Zizania palustris | reverse complement strand
AGGCTAAGAGGGCGAGTGGGCGTGATAAGCGTTCGCGGTTGGCGCGTGAGGGTGAAGGAAGAAGAAGCCGTGAAGGGCGAGCATATATATATCTTTCGGAAAGGCTGGCGGTTCGACTCCCGTTTCGGTTAGCGTGTGAACGCGGCGGTTTACGCGGCGCCGCATTCAAAACTGGGTGGCGCATCGGGGCGCGGGGGCGATCTCCCGGCGATCCGCCTCCTCAGTGCCGCCGGCGCGCGTATTAACTGCTCTCGCCCCGCTCGCCCGGCCCCTCGGGGTTGGAGCCCCCGTAGTCAAGATGCGCCAGTCTCCGGTCAGCTCGGTCAACCCCCCCCTCGGTGCCTCGGAGGCGGGCGGAAGCCCGAGGCAGGGTCTAATTCCCCGGTCTCTCGACTCCCCGTCTCAGTGCGCCCCAGCGCCCCGGCGGATGCGGCGCCCTAAAGCGAGGTACGCACTCTTGCGAATTGGCGGGATTATCTTGTGCGCTTCCACCCCCTCCCATTGCAGGACTACGAGCGGGAAGAAGCGAGGGGCTACTGTTGGGGGAGATAATCCCTGGAGTCAGCGGGGTGGGCCCCCCAGCCGGAGGGCCCAGGCTTGATGACGGAGGTCACCGTCCGGAGGAGCGTGGCCGGAGGTCACCCTCCGGAAGGGCGTGGCCGGAGGTCACCTTCCGGAGGAGCGTGGCCGGAGGTCACCGTCCGGAGGAGCGTGGCCGGAGGTCACCGTCCGGAGGAGCGTGGCCGGAGGTCACCTTCCGGAGGGGCAAAGCCGGAGGTCGCCCTTCGGCGTAGGACACAGGAGCTCGTCCTCCGGAGGCTGAAGGCCCGGGGCTCTCGGCTGGCCCGGCGAGACGAGCTCAAAGAGAGTCTTGGCGGGAAAAGGACCAGGCGGTCGTGCGAAAGGACAGGATCGCGATCTTCTGAGCCGTGTCGGGCGGCGCAGAAAGCATCCGACACGGCCGATACGCTGTCAGAGTCGAATCTTCTTGTCTGTACTATGTACCTCTTTGTCTGTACTACCGGTCAGGGCTGGTCGGGTGGCCGTTGGCAGCCCGGAGGCGCTTAGTCCTCTGGGCGGGGCGCCCTATAATACCCCCCACTACAGTTGTAACAGACAAGCTGACTAAGGCATTGAATACACTACTCTTGTTTTCCACTGAAACCTGCTGGTTCGATCCGTCGTCCCAACACCGAGCCACCCTCTTCACCGGAGTTTTTGCTGAACTTGAAGTTCCAGCTTCGGCTTTCCTTTTCTGAGGCCCTTTCTCCAAAGGCGCCCAATCCATCAGAGGGGGAGGAGTGAGTTTCAGCATTCCCCATACTCTGTTAAATCTCTCCCAACTCCCAACCAGTTTAATTCGCCACTCTTTCTCAGTCGGAGTTGGAGCACCCAAGATCTTTTCCGAAGCCCTTATAATCTGTTCTGAAGTAACAGGGGCTGAAGAAACTGCAAAATAAATAATTCAAGTCAGTTTTTTCTTCGAAGTAAATATGTTTAATGCATGTTGGTTTCGAAGTTACCTGTAGGACTTGAAGTCAAGTTAATTTTGCGAAGACCGCCTTCGGAGTCATCTTCGAAGATGATAGGCCAGTTGGCCATCAGTGGAGGAATTTGAAGACCGATAAAGTCTTCAGCCAAGTCTCGCATACTGAGCCTTCGGCTAACTTTTTCAAGCAGGTTCAGACGGGCTTCGAATTGGCCTTCGTCGGGACGCACCAAAGCTTCCTTTCGGAATTGGATTTCTTTAAGGGGTCCGGCCAGAGGATTGCTTGCCCCAACTTCGGCATAGAACCATTTCAGAATCCAATCGGTGTACCATCTGGCGTTGATAGCTTTAGCAGGAAAGCGAAGGGCATACTCATCCCGAAGTCTAAAGTTGATACTGCCAAAAGATATTACTACTTTTTCACCTCCGGGAGTTACGAAGGTTTTCGGCTGGCAGGTTGCTCTATGTAATGCAGCGAAGATTTCAGCCCTTCCTTCACATCCTTCGGCTCTTAAGGCCCACTCAAAGATAGGTAATCTAGCTACCGCATTCGGAGATAGTTGGGGGAGGGTTACATGGAATAGGTCGAGTACCTCCGCCAAAAAGTCCACTGCAGGGAGACCCAAGCCTGCTTCGAAAAAGGCTTCGAACACTACTACTTCTCCGGGTCTTGGCACTGGAATTACTTCTTTCCCCGGTTTCCGAATCATAACTCCCGCACCAATATTTCCTCCTACTGCGATTGTCAAGGACTCTCTTTTGCAGGTCGAAGGTCCTAATTCAAAGGACTGATCCAAATATTTGGTCCATGGAGGGCACAGACCTTGGTCATCAGCGATTTGGGGATTTCTCCCCCCTGCCGCCATGGATGTCGCCGCCTGCATCGACGGTGGCGCCGCCAATGTTGCTGCTGCTGCCGCTGCGGCTGCCTGTTGCCGAGCCAAAGCCGAAGGAGGCGCAGATCCCTTGGTCTTCACCATTACGATCACTGGATTGTTCGGAGGAAATGAAGGCTAGGGCTCAAGAACTCAAAAGCTAGGGCTCAAGAACTCAAGGGGCTCAAAAAGTTTTTGACTGTGAGAAAGCGGTGAAAAGGTAATCGGGTAAGTTTTAGGCCCTCTATTTATAGCATAAATGTTCCGTTTGTTACCGTTTTGTTTCTGCCCTTTCGCATTCTCGCCCGTTATTTTCCTCCGAAAATAACGCATCATATAACTTCCGTTAGAAGAAACAGGCTAACGGCTATTTCTTCTAAGTCTGGAAAGTCTTCAATCTTTCTAAAGATACTTCTAAGTTACTTCGAATGTAACTTCTTCGAATGCCAATTCAAAGCATATATCTCCACATAATTCGGAGATGATATAAATCTGTTAACCCCTACGCATGATTACTTTTCTTGCGTATTTTCTCTCCTAAACGTTAGAGGTCAACGGAGAAGCGTATTCGAGGGGCTACTGTTGGGGGAAAATATCTCATCTTCGGGGTTATTGCCGAAGCAGCATTAAGACAGCCAACCAGTTCGAAGATTGTCCGAAGATCATCTTCGAAGATGCTCAGAACCCCGTTCGAAGCCCGAAGACAGGCACTGGTTCGAAGTATGTCTTCGAACTAAAGCCCTTCAAGATCTTTTCTGCCAGCTAAGATGGAAGACTTATCTTCTATCCTATTAGATTAGTCTTTTACCATTTTAGCCCTATTAAGGAAACCGAATAGTTTCCTTAATGTCGGTTATAATAGAGGGGTAAATAGGTCTTTTCCTTAATGTTTAGGCCTATAAATACCCCCCATTTCACCCTGTAAGAGGGACCGAATACAAGTGATTCAATACACACTTTCGAACTATTCTAAGCTATTATCCTTTCGGAGGCTTAGAACAGTTTGCTTCACAAACACTTCGTTTGTTAGTTTCTTTTCTACAGAAACCTGTTAGCGTAATCTTTTACGCCAACAACTCTCTTCCTGGACCCTCTCAACCCAAGAAGACAACACCAAACACCACTAAGCCCAAACATCCCAAGCCTCAACCACATCCCAAGAAGCCCACCTATCATTGTGAGTACTGTCAGAGAGACGGGCATCTTGCGGAGTTCTGCATCAGGAGGAAGCGGGTTGAGAGAGCAGAGAGGGCTCGTAGTGATCAGGAGCTGTTCTACCAGCAGGGTGGTAGACTGCGTGTTCCTCGGCGCGGGGAGAGGCTGGAGGCCAGGCCGCGTCGTGTAGGTGGTGGTAGAGGAGACGGCTTTCTAGCCCGTGCTCCAGTTGGTGGTGTCCGTTCCGGCAGAGTTCCAGACCGTGTTGGCTACGGTTCTGGACCTCGTGGCCGCAGGGTTAGGCAGAACCGAGGACCGCGTTTTGAGCCGCGTTTTGGTCCAAACTCTTTTGATGGTTTTCGCTTTCCATCTTTTGAGCAGATGGCTCTACACTGGTTTATCTCTTTTGCTAAACCTGGTGCCGGACCATTTGCTCCTACTTACAGACACTGATTGTGCAGGACCGGGGACTGGAGGATGTTTGGATCATGGACTCAGGATGCTCTCGCCACATGACGGGACATCGCAGATGGTTCTCCAGTCTCACTCCCCCGAGCTCCAAAGAGTACATCACATTCGGGAACAGCGGTCAAGGGAAAGTAAGTGGCATAGGCTCAATTCGCATTTCAGATCAATTCTCTTTAAAGAATGTTGCTTTGGTTAAAAATTTGAACTTCAACTTGATTTCTGTGTCGCAACTTCTTGAGGAAGGTTTGGAAGTGCGTTTTAAGAAGGGTAATTCTTCTGTGGTTGATTCTAGAGGGTCTTTGGTTTGTCAGATTTTACCCTTCGGTAAAGTTTTTCGAATTGACTTCTCTAGTTCTTTTGGCCCTTCTCGCTGTTTGATTGCTGGATCTTCTTCTGAGCTCTGGAAGTGGCATAGGAGATTAGGTCACTTGAGTTTTGATCTGCTAGTCAGGTTAAGCTCTATGGACCTCATCCGAGGATTGCCCAAGCTTAAGATGGAGAAGGATCTAGTTTGTCATCCCTGTCGTCATGGGAAAATGGTTGCCGCTTCTCACTCACCTGTGACTCAGGTGATGACTTCGTATCCGGGCGAGCTTTTACATTTGGACACTGTTGGTCTAGCTCGAGTACGTTCAGTCGGTGGGAAGTGGTATGCACTTGTGATTGTTGACGACTTTTCTCGATTTTCGTGGGTTTTCTTTTTGGAGTCTAAGGATGAAACGTTTTAGTTTGTTCATGACCTGATTTTGAAGCTGAAGAATGAGAACAATGGTCGGATGCGAGCAATTCGCTCCGACAACGGCTCTGAGTTCAAGAACTCTCAGTTCGTCAGCTTCTGTAGTGATCAGGGTCTGGACCATCAGTTTTCTTCTCCTTACACTCCCCCACAGAACGGCGTTGTGGAACGAAAGAACCGCACGCTAGTTGAGATGGCCAGGACGATGCTCGATGAGCACAGGACTCCTAGGCGTTTTTGGGCTGAAGCCATGAACACGGCTTGCTATTTGGCCAACCGCATTTTTCTTAGAGCTTACCTTGGTAAGACATCATATGAGTTGCGGTTTGGCAGACAGCCCAAGGTGAGCCACTTGCGAGCGTTTGGCTGCAAGTGCTTTGTGCTCAAGAAGGGAGGGCACTTGGACAAGTTTGAGTCTCGTTGCTGGGATGGTGTTTTTCTTGGCTACGCTTTGCATTCTCGAGGTTTTCGTGTTTGGAACCTCGAATCCCAGCTGCTTGTCGAGACTTGTGAGGTTTCATTTGATGAGTCCTTGCCTTCTTTGGCTCCTTCTTTTGAGCTTTCTGGTGATGATGAGCTCGGAGAGTCCATCTTCGAGGAAGATGAGGATACTCCAGCTGCTGATGAGGGTGGGCTTTCTGCATCCCCCGCAGAGCCCACACCTTCTGAGACTTCGACTGATGTTGAGGGCGGACCACTGATCACTTCTTCCACTTCGATCGAGCCCCCTCAGTCGAGTCTAGAGGTGCCTGCTGCTGACTCCGGTGAGGTGACTTCAGATCACCAGGGAACCCGAGCAGTTCAGCGTGACCATCCCTCAGAGCTCATCATTGGTGATTTGACTGAGAGAACTTTGCGTTCTTCTGCCTCTCTCGCTGTGTTTGCTGAATCTGCATTTGTTGCATCTTTTGAGCCCAGAGACATTTCTCATGCTCTTTCTGACTTTAATTGGATTAATGCTATGCAAGAAGAGCTTGAGAATTTTGTCCGTAATCGGGTTTGGACACTAGTTGAGTCACCACCAGGATGCAACCCCATAGGCACCAAGTGGGTATTCAAGAACAAACAAGGTGAAGATGGGGTTGTGGTGCGCAACAAGGCTCGACTAGTTGCCCAGGGTTATTGCCAGAAGGAAGGTATTGACTTTGAAGAAACCTTCGCTCCTGTTGCCCGTCTTGAGTCCATTCATATTCTTCTAGCTTTTGCCGTTTCGAAGGGTTTTAAGCTTTTTCAAATGGATGTTAAGAGTGCTTTTCTGAACGGATACATAGAAGAGGAGGTTTATGTTAGGCAACCCCCCGGTTTTGAGAACCCTAAGTTTCCTCGACATGTTTTTAAGTTGCACAAAGCTTTATACGGGTTGAAGCAAGCCCCCAGGGCTTGGTATGACCGGTTGAAGCAATTTTTGTTGGGGAAGGGCTTTGTGATGGGTTCTGTGGACAAAACTCTTTTCTTGCTCAGAGATGCTTCAGACTTTTTAGTTGCTCAGATTTACGTGGACGATATTATTTTTGGCGGTACTACTAATGATCTTGTGTCCAAGATTTCTGAGCAGATGCACAGTGAGTTTGAGATGAGCCTCATGGGTGAGCTTAAGTACTTCTTAGGGCTCCAGATCAAGCAGACCAAGGACGACACTTTCATCCACCAAGGTAAGTACACTCGCGATATGTTAAAGAAATTTGACTTTGGTGGTGAATTGAAGCCGCAGATGACCCCGATGGGCACTTCTGGGGGTTTGGACAAGGACGAGAGCGGTGTCAAGGTCAATGAGAGAGAGTTTCGAGGGATGATCGGTTCGCTGTTGTACTTAATGGCAACAAGACCGGACATACAGTTCGCCGTGGGACTTTGCGCGCGTTTTCAATCTTCACCACGCGCGTCTCACCGGCAGGCTGTCAAGCGCATCTTCAGGTATCTCACTTATGCGCCCGATCTCGGTCTTTACTATTCAGCATCATCATCTCTTGATTTATCTGGCTTTTCGGATGCCGACTTCGGTGGGTGCCGGTTGGATCGCAAGTCGACTTCTGGAACTTGCCAGTTTCTTGGTTCCTCTCTTGTCTCTTGGTCTTCTCGAAAGCAATCTGGAGTTGCCCTTTCGACCACAGAGGCTGAGTACGTAGCTGCTGCTAGCTGCTGCTCACAGTTGGTTTGGATGATTTCCACTCTACGAGATTTTGGGTTGTTCTTTCCTACCAGAGTTCCTTTGTTTTGCGACAGCACCAGTGCAATTAGTGTAGGGAAAAACCCATGTCTCCATTCAAAAACCAAACACATTGATGTGCGCTTTCATTTCTTGCGGGATCAATATGAGAAAGGTGTCATTGACCTTGTTCATGTTGATACCCTTCATCAGTTGGCTGACATTTTCACCAAACCCCTAGATCAGTCTACCTTTGAGCGTTTACGAGGGGATTTGGGTGTTGTGTATCCTTTTTAGGATATTTTGCGTCAGTTTTTCTTTCTTCTTTACTCTTTTCTTGAGTCTTTCTGTGTGTGTTCATATCTTGCATATTCACATATCACACTGTTGAGCTTGCTTCTGTTATATGATTGAACTGCGTTACGTATTCTAGCTGGTACATGCTTTTGATTACTTGTCGATGATCATGCTTTGCTTCAGTTCAAATGATATGCTGATATCTGTCATATGCATGGCTTTTATGCTTTAGAATTAAAAAATGATCACCATTGCTTCTGGTAACTAGCATGTGTAGGCTGAGTGCTTTTGCTATCTGTTACATGCCTTGTAGCTAGTTTATTACATAGATGCAGATATGCAACTTGGACATCTTTATGCTTTCACATGGAAAATGAGCTATAAAAATGATAAAATTCAAAAATGAATGAAAATTCCATGCCTTTTTATGCTTGAGTTGAAAAGATCCAAGTGGGTTTGCTTTGTCGCATTGCATTGTTCTGGACTGCTTACCATAGCACTTTGGTATGAACTAGGACATTGTAGTGTATGCCAAGACCAATGTCTTAAGCTTCCGATGGTCCAGTTCTGGCCTAGGCTTGACTTGGTCGGTTAGCATAAGGTTCGACATGCAAATAACCCTTGGCAAAAATGAAAAAGGAAAATGAAAAAGCCTGAAAATTAAAAAGACAACAAGTTTGCTGAAGCACTTTGTTTTGGACAATGCTTATCTTGGTAGATTTCAGTTAGCTTCTGCATCTCATGTTTTACCTTGCTTGTTTACTGGAACATGTGGTGATACTTTTGTTTGCAAAAACTGAAAAATGTGTGCTAATGATTTTCTTTAGATATCATCTGTTGCACTGATCATGCCATGTATCATTACAGTATGTCTTTTGCTGTATCTGTTAGATGTTGTAGTTGCAGTCAATCATATTTGAGAAGCATGCTTTCTACACTCCTTATGCACTCCAGTTGAATTCACTGCATATTTTGAGGGGGAGTTGCATTTTAGGGGGAGTCTGTGTCTCTTTTGAGTGCTTGATGAGTTCACTTGTCAACAAGGGGGAGAAAATTTGGGATCAGAGTTTAAGGGGAGTTCTTACTCTGTCGATATCCTTGTTATTCTGAAATCGCACTCATTTTTGAGCTTTTACGTTTTGGTTAACCATAATGACCGTTTCTTGCGTCTGTTTGGCTTTTGGTCATTAGGGTTAAACTTTTACCTTATTTTTCGTCTTCTTTGTTTCTTGTATTTTGTTTTCGTGTTTCCACATTTGTTCGCAGGTGCTGAAGAGCCGAGAAAAGAGGAGTGTTGACAATGCACTCATCAAGTGGGAGATTGAGGAGCCATGCTGAATAGCGTGGGCCTCATGGCTCCAGAAGTGATGAGTCATTGTCAACGATAGTCAAAGAGGACTGAAGAAGAAAGGAGATTTGCTGTTTCATGGGCCGCGTGTGACTCAGGTACACGGGCAGCGAGCGACTGTCGGGCAGAGGAGGCTGCGAAGTCGGGCTGGCCCAATCCGGGTGCATGGGCCAGAAGCAGTAGAAGACCCACTGGGCTGTTGACCAGGACTGACTCAGGTACACGGGCGGTGAGCGATTGCCGGGCTGAGAGAGCTGCGGAGTCGGGCCGGCCCAATCCGGGTACCTGGTGCAAAGCCGGTGGAGGCTTTGTCAGTTTCGGCATAAAATTGACAACCGTTGATTCTGTATCTGACTGTCCAGAAGAGAAGCCGTAGTCGCTACGAAAGCTGAGCTTCCGGATAAGTCATCTGTAACTCTAGGCCCACAGTCAGTCAGTCGTGTCTGTAAAAATTCCTAAGGGCAGTAGAGTCTTTTCATTTATTATTGCGTCTGTAAAAACCCTAAGGGGCTGGTAGAATATTCCTAGTGTTGGGCTGCCTATAAATAGGACCCCAATCCCTAGGGTTTGGACTACCCTTTTTGCTGAAATCAAATCCACTCTATTGGGTCATTTTGTCTCTCACGTTCTCTCTCCTGTGTGCGCCGTCAGGTTCTTACTTGCTCCATTTTTGCCTTGCATTTGTTCTAATCTTTTGGATGCATTAAAGCCTTGGTCTCTGTTGATTTCTTTCGGTACACATTGTTTGGTTTGGGGAGTTAATGCTTCGGTTACAGGCAGCCTGAATTTATTTCGTGAGCAGAAGCTTCTCTTTTGCTTCTGTTCTTCACGAACAGAGTACTAGTTCTTGCTGTTGCAAGTAGTACTATTTTCCTGTAGCTACAGTGTTCTGTGCAGCTTTTTACCTTCTACTGCACAACTTTTTGATCGAAGCTGACAGGCTCTATCACCTTTTTGGTTGTGTTTCGGGCGAAGCCCTTCTCCGTTCGAAGCCACTCAGCTCCGTGAGGCAGGCTTCGATCTAATATCTTCGAAGGCTTCACTCGATCTTCGATCTTCGGTGTGCGTTCTGTGTTGCTAAGCTTCGAAGTATTTTTCAGAACGGACAGCATCGCATACTTCAAACGACAGTGCGAAGGGGCTTCGGCTCTAGCTGTTCGAAGTCCATACCTCGATAGATTTCGAAGTTGGGTTCGAAGCTTGTAGTTCCTCTAGGCTTCGCACTGACTTTTGTGTGGCGTGTCTCCCTTCGCTTCTCTTTTCGAAGCTTGCTCTTTTCGGAGGTAGAGTCTAGGCTTCGGACTTAGTTTTCTGTCGTGTGACAGGCTTCGCTTCTTTGTTCGAAGGTTGCTCGTGTATGCGTGTTGTGTTCGAAGCTTTTTGTTCGAAGGTTTTGCTTCGAAGCATTCGGTCCGAAGCTGTGTTCGAAGTTTTGTCTTCGAAGTGCACACTTCGAAGCAGGCTCCGACATTTGTCATACTTCGCTTCGAAGCATACTTCGCTTCTTGCCACTTCGAACTAGACTAGAACCAAACACCTTCGGCATCTTCGACATGCTTCGCAACTGACCTCCGAAGCAGGGCTCCGTCACCAACCTCCGAAGCAGACCTCGACGTGCGAAGGAGGCTTCGCCAAGTTTCGAACAGGACACAAATTTGGACAGTAACTTCTCTTTTCATCTTACACATACTTAGATCATTTCATTGAGAAGTTTAGGCCTATTACACCTTGTTCATCTGCCTAGTTGCTCTACTTTAATAGATCTCAGTTATCATCAGTTGCTTCTAGGTTAGAAACCTTTAGACTTAGGCCTTTTGTTTATTTTCTGTTGCGTAGTCTTTTCTGAGGTGCGTTGGGTATTGGGAACAGGCCATTGATTCGAAAGAATTTTTAAAGGCGCCCATTCACCCCCCCCTCTGGTCGTTATTTTCGGTCCTACAGCGGGAGTGCTCACTGTTTTCGGAGATCAGGCCACTACGCGAAGAAAAGAATATGGTCATGGCCCCCCTCTTGACCCGAGACAAGTGAACAACATGCAAGGCAACCCACAGGATATCTCTGCTTCAGGTGAACCTTCGAAGAAGTCCTTCCCAAGGCCAAGCCCCGAAGGAGAGATTATAACGAAGGTTATTGTTAAAGATGACAAAGACTATTCATTTCAGTTCGGCAAGGATTTGCCTCCGGAAGTCGCTACTTCGTTAGAAAAAGTAGTTGAAGAAAATTTAGATATCTTTGCATGGTCTGATGAGGACATTACCAGAGTCAGTCGGGATATTATTGAGCATAGCTTATTTGTGAACCCGAGGGTTCGGCCTGTCCGACAAGGACTCTAGAAGTTATCTACGGAGAGGGCCATCCTTGCTAAAGCTGAAGTGGAAAAGTTGCTGAAGGCTGGGATTATCAGGGAAGTAGCTCATACGGAGTGGCTAGCCAACCTAGTCTTTGTCACGAAGAAATCTTCCGGGAAGTGGCCCATGTGTATTGACTTTACATCTTTGAATAAAGCATGCCCTCGTGACCCCTATCCCATGCCCCGAATTGATCAATTTGTTGACTCCACTGCTGGTTCGGAGTTATTAAGCTTCCTCGACGCATATTCTGTCTATCATCAAATCTAGTTAAAGCGCGAAGATGAAATCAAAACAAGCTTTGTAACTCCTTCGGGAGTCTTCTGTAATGTAAGAATGCCTTTCGGCTTAAGAAATGTCGGGGCAACTTTTTCGAGGTTAATTGCTAAGGCTCTAGGTCATCAAATGGGCCGAAATGTAGAAGACTATATGGATGACATTGTAATGAAGAGTGCTCTAAAGCACCAACGTAGCCTAGACTTAGCAGAAACGTTCTATAGCCTTCGGGCGTGTGGAGTCCGTCTCAACCCTAAAAAATGTATCTTCGGGGCTCAGGCTGGAAAATTGTTAGGGTATCTAGTTTCAAGCAGAGGGATCTAAGCTAGCCCTACTCAAATAACTGCATTACAAAGGATGGCTCCTGCGGAAAATTTGAAGCAAGTGCAAAAGCTAACTCGTCACCTTGCAGCACTTAGCAGATGCCTAGCAAGGTTTGTGGAGAGAAGTTTGCTCATTTTCAAAGCATTGAAAGGGTCCGAAGATTTTGCATGGACACTAGAGTGTCAAAAGAGTTTCGATGATATTAAGAATTATCTCAGTAACCTCGCTACACTCACGGTGCCTGTTGCGGACGAAACCCTACTCCTCTACCTTGCGGCTACTGGCTCTGCTGTCAGTGCAGTCCTTGTCAAAGAAGTTGATTTCAATGGGAAGTTGGTACAGAATCCAGTCTATTTTGTATCCGAAGCCTTGTTTGGAGCAAAAACAAGATATTTTGAGCTTGAGAAGTTCACCTATGCTCTTATAATTGCTTCGAGGAAGTTAAGGCATTATTTCCAAGCACATAATGTGATTGTACCAACTTCGTATCCCTTAGAAGATATGCTCCGAAGTAAGGATTCTATAGGAAGAACTGGGAAATGGGCCGTTGAATTAGCACCCTTCGGCATCTCCTTCGTGGCAAGGATAGCAATCAAGTCATAGGTGTTGGCAGACTTTGTGGCATAATGGACTCCCCCTGCAGTATGGGCTCCAGAGAAACCAAATGAAGGAATTTGGACTATATACTCCAATGGAGCTTTCCAAGCATCTGGAGCAGGTGTCGGAGCAGTAATAATTTCTCCTTCAGGGCAAAGAGCAATGTACTCTGCAAGGCTCAACTTTAAGTCCACCAATAATACAGCGGAGTATGAAGGAATTTTGTTAGGACTTCGAAAGGCACGTGCTTTGGGGGCTACAAGAGTTGTTATTAAAACAGATTCTCAAATTGTAGCAGGGCACGTTGATAAAAGTTTTCAAGTCCGTCAACCCCAGCTTGCA